>JAJSRW010000479.1:0-52017 GCA_022414725.1 Microglena sp. YARC | reverse complement strand
AAAAAGAGAAAAGCAGCACGCGCACTCATCACAACACCTCACTCACATCACTCACCCATCACTCACTTACTCCACTCAACTCATCACTCCAGCATCACTCACCATCACTACCACTCACTCACTCACTCCTCACTCACTCCTCACACTACACTCAATCAAATCTTGATCACTCACATTCGAGAATATATTTATCCACTAACTACTGCTGCGATTAGATAGTCTCACCTATACGACCTTTAAAATAAAATGCACTCACTCACGGCTCCCGTATCCGCATTATTCATATGCAAATACTCTATAATCATTCAACACACTCGACTAACTCCAGCATAATCCAGATACGCATGGCACTCACCTCTCTACATTGTCGTACGTTCGTATCATCTCAGTCACCTCCCTGACCGTAATACCATTCACTGCTAGTCGCGCCTTCATGCTCATCCTATCTTATCTCCTGTTCATGGCATCTACTCACACTCGCCCACTCTTAACTTAATCTATAACGTCTCACAGAATGGGCTAAATTCTTCACTTCACCAATCGCCTACTAAGTCCTAATCTCTTTACTCTTCGTTAGACCATGTGTCATCAAGAAGTGCTGACTCATTCCAATATATATGATCATATCACTTACTCCTCTAATGCAATTCATCTCTACGGTACTCACTCATCATGTAACCCTCGTGCACGATATCATGTGACAGTCCCTCCACCACTCTACCGTTGCTAATTACATCTCTCCCCAACTCATTATCATTAGTACTCAATCATCTACTCACTTGTAACTATACCCGTCGTCCACTATCCGGGGTATATCATCTACTATTATCCACTCAATGCTCCCATCACACTATCACCACTATCTCTACCCTAACCAATTACACTTCCTCAACCTTTCTCATCATTTCCTACAGCTATTCAAAACTAAATTCCTTATACTCAATTCTTAACCACACGAACCCTATCTTCTAACATCGCCTTCATTCATCCCATGCAGTCATCAACTCTATCATACCCATCCACCTCATCCACTAAGCCATCACTTCCTTCACCCTAAACCTTCCATCCGCACTCACCTAATCTCGTTTCTACTATCGATGCGACCTGCATCATATCTACTCTCTCAATCTCAGTCTCTATTGCCTATCCATTTCTCTCATATTACTATACTATCCTCACTCTATCTCTATAAACCTCACTACCACCGCATCTATTTTTGCCATCTCACTAATTCCACTACTAACTACGCTCACACCATTATCATGCTATTGGTGATCTACTATTATCCTCGTCAGAAGACATCTCTCAGTCTATACACTATCACACTCGTACTATCATGATCTCACTATCTCCTCACTACCATCCATCATCTACTATCTACCAACATCTCTCTCTACCATGCATCATCTCTACTGTCCATCATTAACTATCACATTCATTCTTCTATACACCATGCATCATCTGACACTCTATTTCCTTAATCCGATCACTTTATCTACCATAAGCAATCTACTATCTACCATGCATCATCTACATCTACCATGCAACTATCTCATGCATCATCTACTATCTACCATGCAAATCCATCCACACTCAATACTAATCACCAAATGCTACCTATCTACCATTTCTACTATCTACATCATCATCTTACTACACATACATCCATCTCCATCATCGACCTCTACCATGCATCAAGTACTGCATCATCTACTATTTTCATCTACTATCATTCTACCACCATTATTCTCTACCATGCATCCTGCCTACTGCACTATCATCAACCATCATCAATATCTCTCTCTACTCATGCATCTCACTATCTACCATCCATCATCTACATCTACTAATCTACCATCATCCATCTACTGCAAATCTACATCCATCATCACTATCTACCATCCATTCATCTACTATCTACCATCCATCATCTACTATCTACCAGCAATCTACTATCTTACCCATCATCATCTACTATGCATCTCTACTATACATCCATCATATCTACTATCTATCTACATGCATCATTCTACTATCTCATGCTCATCTACTATCTACCATGCATCATCTACTATCTACCATGCATCATCTACTCGTCTACCATCCATCATCTACTATCTACCATGCATCATCTACTATCTACCATGCATCATCTACTATCTACCATACATCATCTACTATCTACCATCCATCATCTACTATCTGACATGCATCATCTACTATCTACCATACATCATCTACTATCTACCATGCATCATCTACTATCTACCATGCATCATCTACTATCTACCATCCATCATCTACTATCTACCATCATCATCTACTATCTACCATGCATCATCTACTATCTACCATCCATCATCTACTATCTACCATGATCATCTACTATCTACCATGCATCATCTACTATCTACCATGCATCATCTACTATCTACCATGCATCATCTACTATCTACCATCCATCATCTACTATCTACCATGCATCATCTACTATCTACCATCCATCATCTACTATCTACCATGCATCATCTACTATCTTACCATGCATCATCTACTATCTACCATGCATCATCTACTATCTACCATGCATCATCTACTATCTACCATGCATCATCTACTATCTACCATGCATCATCTACTATCTACCATCCATCATCTACTATCTACCGTCTACCATGCATCATCTACTATCTACCATGCATCATCTACTATCTACCATCCATCATCTACTATCTACCATGCATCATCTACTATCTACCATGCATCATCTACTATCTACCATCCATCATCTACTATCTACCATGCATCATCTACTATCTACCATGCATCATCTACTATCTACCATGCATCATCTACTATCTACCATGCATCATCTACTATCTACATCCATCATCTACTATCTACCATGCATCATCTACTATCTACCATGCATCATCTACTATCTACCATCCATCATCTACTATCTACCATGCATCATCTACTATCTACCATGCATCATCTACTATCTACCATCCATCATCTACTATCTACCATCCATCATCTACTATCTACCATGCATCTACTATCTACCATGCATCATCTACTATCTACCATGCATCATCTACTATCTACCATCCATCATCTACTATCTACCATGCATCATCTACTATCTACCATCCATCATCTACTATCTACCATGCATCATCTACTATCTACCATCCATCATCTACTATCTACCATGCATCATCTACTATCTACCATGCATCATCTACTATCTACCATGCATCATCTACTATCTACCATGCATCATCTACTATCTACCATGCATCATCTACTATCTACCATGCATCATCTACTATCTACCATGCATCATCTACTATCTACCATCCATCATCTACTATCTACCATCCATCATCTACTATCTACCATGCATCATCTACTATCTACCATCCATCATCTACTATCTACCATCATCATCATCTACTATCTACCATGCATCATCTACTATCTACCATGCATCATCTACTATCTACCATGCATCATCTACTATCTACCATCCATCATCTACTATCTACCATCCATCATCTACTATCTACCATGCATCATCTACTATCTACCATCCATCATCTACTATCTACCATCCATCATCTACTATCTACCATGCATCATCTACTATCTACCATGCATCATCTACTATCTACCATGCATCATCTACTATCTACCATCCATCATCTACTATCTACCATGCATCATCTACTATCTACCATGCATCATCTACTATCTACCATGCATCATCTACTATCTACCATGCATCATCTACTATCTACCATCCATCATCTACTATCTACCATGCATCATCTACTATCTACCATGCATCATCTACTATCTACCATGCATCATCTACTATCTACCATCCATCATCTACTATCTACCATGCATCATCTACTATCTACCATGCATCATCTACTATCTACCATCCATCATCTACTATCTACCATGCATCATCTACTATCTACCATGCATCATCTACTATCTACCATGCATCATCTACTATCTACCATCCATCATCTACTATCTACCATCCATCATCTACTATCTACCATGCATCATCTACTATCTACCATGCATCATCTACTATCTACCATCCATCATCTACTATCTACCATACCATGCATCATCTACTATCTACCATCCATCATCTACTATCTACCATGCATCATCTACTATCTACCATCCATCATCTACTATCTACCATGCATCATCTACTATCTACCATCCATCATCTACTATCTACCATGCATCATCTACTATCTACCATGCATCATCTACTATCTACCATGCATCATCTACTATCTACCATGCATCATCTACTATCTACCATGCATCATCTACTATCTACCATGCATCATCTACTATCTACCATGCATCATCTACTATCTACCATGCATCATCTACTATCTACCATCCATCATCTACTATCTACCATGCATCATCTACTATCTACCATCCATCATCTACTATCTACCATGCATCATCTACTATCTACCATGCATCATCTACTATCTACCATCCATCATCTACTATCTACCATCCATCATCTACTATCTACCATGCATCATCTACTATCTACCATGCATCATCTACTATCTACCATGCATCATCTACTATCTACCATCCATCATCTACTATCTACCATCCATCATCTACTATCTACCATGCATCATCTACTATCTACCATGCATCATCTACTATCTACCATCCATCATCTACTATCTACCATGCATCATCTACTATCTACCATGCATCATCTACTATCTACCATGCATCATCTACTATCTACCATCCATCATCTACTATCTACCATGCATCATCTACTATCTACCATGCATCATCTACTATCTACCATGCATCATCTACTATCTACCATCCATCATCTACTATCTACCATGCATCATCTACTATCTACCATGCATCATCTACTATCTACCATCCATCATCTACTATCTACCATCCATCATCTACTATCTACCATGCATCATCTACTATCTACCATGCATCATCTACTATCTACCATGCATCATCTACTATCTACCATCCATCATCTACTATCTACCATGCATCATCTACTATCTACCATGCATCTACTATCTACCATGCATCATCTACTATCTACCATCCATCATCTACTATCTACCATCCATCATCTACTATCTACCATGCATCATCTACTATCTACCATGCATCATCTACTATCTACCATCCATCATCTACTATCTACCATGCATCATCTACTATCTACCATGCATCATCTACTATCTACCATGCATCATCTACTATCTACCATGCATCATCTACTATCTACCATGCATCATCTACTATCTACCATGCATCATCTACTATCTACCATGCATCATCTACTATCTACCATGCATCATCTACTATCTACCATGCATCATCTACTATCTACCATCCATCATCTACTATCTACCATGCATCATCTACTATCTACCATGCATCATCTACTATCTACCATGCATCATCTACTATCTACCATCCATCATCTACTATCTACCATCCATCATCTACTATCTACCATGCATCATCTACTATCTACCATCCATCATCTACTATCTACCATGCATCATCTACTATCTACCATCCATCATCTACTATCTACCATGCATCATCTACTATCTACCATGCATCATCTACTATCTACCATGCATCATCTACTATCTACCATCCATCATCTACTATCTACCATGCATCATCTACTATCTACCATGCATCATCTACTATCTACCATGCATCATCTACTATCTACCATCCATCATCTACTATCTACCATGCATCATCTACTATCTACCATGCATCATCTACTATCTACCATGCATCATCTACTATCTACCATCCATCATCTACTATCTACCATGCATCATCTACTATCTACCATCCATCATCTACTATCTACCATGCATCATCTACTATCTACCATGCATCATCTACTATCTACCATCCATCATCTACTATCTACCATGCATCATCTACTATCTACCATCCATCATCTACTATCTACCATGCATCATCTACTATCTACCATGCATCATCTACTATCTACCATCCATCATCTACTATCTACCATGCATCATCTACTATCTACCATGCATCATCTACTATCTACCATCCATCATCTACTATCTACCATGCATCATCTACTATCTACCATCCATCATCTACTATCTACCATGCATCATCTACTATCTACCATGCATCATCTACTATCTACCATGCATCATCTACTATCTACCATCCATCATCTACTATCTACCATGCATCATCTACTATCTACCATGCATCATCTACTATCTACCATCCATCATCTACTATCTACCATCCATCATCTACTATCTACCATGCATCATCTACTATCTACCATCCATCATCTACTATCTACCATGCATCATCTACTATCTACCATGCATCATCTACTATCTACCATCCATCATCTACTATCTACCATGCATCATCTACTATCTACCATCCATCATCTACTATCTACCATCCATCATCTACTATCTACCATGCATCATCTACTATCTACCATGCATCATCTACTATCTACCATGCATCATCTACTATCTACCATGCATCATCTACTATCTACCATCCATCATCTACTACATCATCTACTATCTACCATGCATCATCTACTATCTACCATCCATCATCTACTATCTACCATCCATCATCTACTATCTACCATGCATCATCTACTATCTACCATGCATCATCTACTATCTACCATCCATCATCTACTATCTACCATGCATCATCTACTATCTACCATCCATCATCTACTATCTACCATGCATCATCTACTATCTACCATGCATCATCTACTATCTACCATGCATCATCTACTATCTACCATCCATCATCTACTATCTACCATGCATCATCTACTATCTACCATGCATCATCTACTATCTACCATGCATCATCTACTATCTACCATGCATCATCTACTATCTACCATCCATCATCTACTATCTACCATCCATCATCTACTATCTACCATGCATCATCTACTATCTACCATGCATCATCTACTATCTACCATGCATCATCTACTATCTACCATCCATCATCTACTATCTACCATGCATCATCTACTATCTACCATGCATCATCTACTATCTACCATGCATCATCTACTATCTACCATCCATCATCTACTATCTACCATGCATCATCTACTATCTACCATGCATCATCTACTATCTACCATGCATCATCTACTATCTACCATCCATCATCTACTATCTACCATGCATCATCTACTATCTACCATGCATCATCTACTATCTACCATGCATCATCTACTATCTACCATGCATCATCTACTATCTACCATCCATCATCTACTATCTACCATCCATCATCTACTATCTACCATGCATCATCTACTATCTACCATCCATCATCTACTATCTACCATCCATCATCTACTATCTACCATGCATCATCTACTATCTACCATGCATCATCTACTATCTACCATGCATCATCTACTATCTACCATGCATCATCTACTATCTACCATCCATCATCTACTATCTACCATGCATCATCTACTATCTACCATGCATCATCTACTATCTACCATCCATCATCTACTATCTACCATGCATCATCTACTATCTACCATGCATCATCTACTATCTACCATCCATCATCTACTATCTACCATGCATCATCTACTATCTACCATGCATCATCTACTATCTACCATCCATCATCTACTATCTACCATGCATCATCTACTATCTACCATGCATCATCTACTATCTACCATCCATCATCTACTATCTACCATGCATCATCTACTATCTACCATCCATCATCTACTATCTACCATGCATCATCTACTATCTACCATGCATCATCTACTATCTACCATGCATCATCTACTATCTACCATCCATCATCTACTATCTACCATGCATCATCTACTATCTACCATGCATCATCTACTATCTACCATCCATCATCTACTATCTACCATGCATCATCTACTATCTACCATGCATCATCTACTATCTACCATGCATCATCTACTATCTACCATCCATCATCTACTATCTACCATGCATCATCTACTATCTACCATGCATCATCTACTATCTACCATCCATCATCTACTATCTACCATGCATCATCTACTATCTACCATGCATCATCTACTATCTACCATGCATCATCTACTATCTACCATCCATCATCTACTATCTACCATGCATCATCTACTATCTACCATCCATCATCTACTATCTACCATGCATCATCTACTATCTACCATGCATCATCTACTATCTACCATGCATCATCTACTATCTACCATGCATCATCTACTATCTACCATCCATCATCTACTATCTACCATCCATCATCTACTATCTACCATGCATCATCTACTATCTACCATGCATCATCTACTATCTACCATCCATCATCTACTATCTACCATGCATCATCTACTATCTACCATGCATCATCTACTATCTACCATCCATCATCTACTATCTACCATGCATCATCTACTATCTACCATGCATCTCATCTACCATGCATCATCTACTATCTACCATGCATCATCTACTATCTACCATCCATCATCTACTATCTACCATGCATCATCTACTATCTACCATGCATCATCTACTATCTACCATCCATCATCTACTATCTACCATGCATCATCTACTATCTACCATGCATCATCTACTATCTACCATGCATCATCTACTATCTACCATGCATCATCTACTATCTACCATCCATCATCTACTATCTACCATGCATCATCTACTATCTACCATGCATCATCTACTATCTACCATGCATCATCTACTATCTACCATGCATCATCTACTATCTACCATGCATCATCTACTATCTACCATGCATCATCTACTATCTACCATGCATCATCTACTATCTACCATCATGCATCATCTACTATCTACCATCCATCATCTACTATCTACCATCCATCATCTACTATCTACCATGTCTACCATGCATCATCTACTATCTACCATCCATCATCTACTATCTACCATCCATCATCTACTATCTACCATGCATCATCTACTATCTACCATGCATCATCTACTATCTACCATGCATCATCTACTATCTACCATGCATCATCTACTATCTACCATGCATCATCTACTATCTACCATCCATCATCTACTATCTACCATGCATCATCTACTATCTACCATGCATCATCTACTATCTACCATGCATCATCTACTATCTACCATGCATCATCTACTATCTACCATGCATCATCTACTATCTACCATCCATCATCTACTATCTACCATGCATCATCTACTATCTACCATGCATCATCTACTATCTACCATCCATCATCTACTATCTACCATGCATCATCTACTATCTACCATGCATCATCTACTATCTACCATCCATCATCTACTATCTACCATGCATCATCTACTATCTACCATGCATCATCTACTATCTACCATCCATCATCTACTATCTACCATCCATCATCTACTATCTACCATGCATCATCTACTATCTACCATGCATCATCTACTATCTACCATCCATCATCTACTATCTACCATGCATCATCTACTATCTACCATGCATCATCTACTATCTACCATCCATCATCTACTATCTACCATGCATCATCTACTATCTACCATGCATCATCTACTATCTACCATGCATCATCTACTATCTACCATGCATCATCTACTATCTACCATCCATCATCTACTATCTACCATGCATCATCTACTATCTACCATGCATCATCTACTATCTACCATGCATCATCTACTATCTACCATGCATCATCTACTATCTACCATCCATCATCTACTATCTACCATCCATCATCTACTATCTACCATGCATCATCTACTATCTACCATGCATCATCTACTATCTACCATGCATCATCTACTATCTACCATGCATCATCTACTATCTACCATCCATCATCTACTATCTACCATGCATCATCTACTATCTACCATGCATCATCTACTATCTACCATGCATCATCTACTATCTACCATGCATCATCTACTATCTACCATCCATCATCTACTATCTACCATGCATCATCTACTATCTACCATGCATCATCTACTATCTACCATCCATCATCTACTATCTACCATGCATCATCTACTATCTACCATGCATCATCTACTATCTACCATCCATCATCTACTATCTACCATGCATCATCTACTATCTACCATGCATCATCTACTATCTACCATCCATCATCTACTATCTACCATGCATCATCTACTATCTACCATGCATCATCTACTATCTACCATCCATCATCTACTATCTACCATGCATCATCTACTATCTACCATGCATCATCTACTATCTACCATGCATCATCTACTATCTACCATGCATCATCTACTATCTACCATCCATCATCTACTATCTACCATGCATCATCTACTATCTACCATCCATCATCTACTATCTACCATGCATCATCTACTATCTACCATGCATCATCTACTATCTACCATCCATCATCTACTATCTACCATGCATCATCTACTATCTACCATGCATCATCTACTATCTACCATCCATCATCTACTATCTACCATACCATGCATCATCTACTATCTACCATGCATCATCTACTATCTACCATGCATCATCTACTATCTACCATCCATCATCTACTATCTACCATGCATCATCTACTATCTACCATGCATCATCTACTATCTACCATGCATCATCTACTATCTACCATGCATCATCTACTATCTACCATGCATCATCTACTATCTACCATCCATCATCTACTATCTACCATGCATCATCTACTATCTACCATGCATCATCTACTATCTACCATGCATCATCTACTATCTACCATCCATCATCTACTATCTACCATGCATCATCTACTATCTACCATGCATCATCTACTATCTACCATGCATCATCTACTATCTACCATCCATCATCTACTATCTACCATGCATCATCTACTATCTACCATGCATCATCTACTATCTACCATGCATCATCTACTATCTACCATCCATCATCTACTATCTACCATGCATCATCTACTATCTACCATGCATCATCTACTATCTACCATCCATCATCTACTATCTACCATCCATCATCTACTATCTACCATGCATCATCTACTATCTACCATGCATCATCTACTATCTACCATGCATCATCTACTATCTACCATGCATCATCTACTATCTACCATCCATCATCTACTATCTACCATGCATCATCTACTATCTACCATGCATCATCTACTATCTACCATGCATCATCTACTATCTACCATGCATCATCTACTATCTACCATCCATCATCTACTATCTACCATGCATCATCTACTATCTACCATGCATCATCTACTATCTACCATGCATCATCTACTATCTACCATGCATCATCTACTATCTACCATGCATCATCTACTATCTACCATGCATCATCTACTATCTACCATGCATCATCTACTATCTACCATGCATCATCTACTATCTACCATGCATCATCTACTATCTACCATCCATCATCTACTATCTACCATGCATCATCTACTATCTACCATGCATCATCTACTATCTACCATGCATCATCTACTATCTACCATGCATCATCTACTATCTACCATGCATCATCTACTATCTACCATGCATCATCTACTATCTACCATACCATGCATCATCTACTATCTACCATCCATCATCTCTACTATCTACCCATGCATCATCTACTATCTACCATGCATCATCTACTATCTACCATGCATCATCTACTATCTACCATGCATCATCTACTATCTACCATGCATCATCTACTATCTACCATGCATCATCTACTATCTACCATGCATCATCTACTATCTACCATCCATCATCTACTATCTACCATGCATCATCTACTATCTACCATGCATCATCTACTATCTACCATGCATCATCTACTATCTACCATGCATCATCTACTATCTACCATCCATCATCTACTATCTACCATCCATCATCTACTATCTACCATGCATCATCTACTATCTACCATGCATCATCTACTATCTACCATGCATCATCTACTATCTACCATCCATCATCTACTATCTACCATGCATCATCTACTATCTACCATGCATCATCTACTATCTACCATCCATCATCTACTATCTACCATGCATCATCTACTATCTACCATGCATCATCTACTATCTACCATGCATCATCTACTATCTACCATGCATCATCTACTATCTACCATCCATCATCTACTATCTACCATGCATCATCTACTATCTACCATGCATCATCTACTATCTACCATGCATCATCTACTATCTACCATGCATCATCTACTATCTACCATGCATCATCTACTATCTACCATGCATCATCTACTATCTACCATCCATCATCTACTATCTACCATGCATCATCTACTATCTACCATGCATCATCTACTATCTACCATGCATCATCTACTATCTACCATGCATCATCTACTATCTACCATGCATCATCTACTATCTACCATCCATCATCTACTATCTACCATGCATCATCTACTATCTACCATGCATCATCTACTATCTACCATGCATCATCTACTATCTACCATCCATCATCTACTATCTACCATGCATCATCTACTATCTACCATGCATCATCTACTATCTACCATGCATCATCTACTATCTACCATCCATCATCTACTATCTACCATGCATCATCTACTATCTACCATGCATCATCTACTATCTACCATGCATCATCTACTATCTACCATGCATCATCTACTATCTACCATCCATCATCTACTATCTACCATGCATCATCTACTATCTACCATGCATCATCTACTATCTACCATGCATCATCTACTATCTACCATCCATCATCTACTATCTACCATCCATCATCTACTATCTACCATGCATCATCTACTATCTACCATGCATCATCTACTATCTACCATGCATCATCTACTATCTACCATCCATCATCTACTATCTACCATCCATCATCTACTATCTACCATGCATCATCTACTATCTACCATGCATCATCTACTATCTACCATGCATCATCTACTATCTACCATGCATCATCTACTATCTACCATCCATCATCTACTATCTACCATGCATCATCTACTATCTACCATGCATCATCTACTATCTACCATGCATCATCTACTATCTACCATGCATCATCTACTATCTACCATCCATCATCTACTATCTACCATCCATCATCTACTATCTACCATGCATCATCTACTATCTACCATGCATCATCTACTATCTACCATGCATCATCTACTATCTACCATCCATCATCTACTATCTACCATCCATCATCTACTATCTACCATGCATCATCTACTATCTACCATGCATCATCTACTATCTACCATGCATCATCTACTATCTACCATGCATCATCTACTATCTACCATGCATCATCTACTATCTACCATCCATCATCTACTATCTACCATGCATCATCTACTATCTACCATGCATCATCTACTATCTACCATCCATCATCTACTATCTACCATGCATCATCTACTATCTACCATGCATCATCTACTATCTACCATGCATCATCTACTATCTACCATGCATCATCTACTATCTACCATCCATCATCTACTATCTACCATGCATCATCTACTATCTACCATGCATCATCTACTATCTACCATGCATCATCTACTATCTACCATCCATCATCTACTATCTACCATGCATCATCTACTATCTACCATGCATCATCTACTATCTACCATGCATCATCTACTATCTACCATGCATCATCTACTATCTACCATGCATCATCTACTATCTACCATGCATCATCTACTATCTACCATGCATCATCTACTATCTACCATGCATCATCTACTATCTACCATCCATCATCTACTATCTACCATCCATCATCTACTATCTACCATGCATCATCTACTATCTACCATGCATCATCTACTATCTACCATGCATCATCTACTATCTACCATGCATCATCTACTATCTACCATCCATCATCTACTATCTACCATGCATCATCTACTATCTACCATGCATCATCTACTATCTACCATCCATCATCTACTATCTACCATGCATCATCTACTATCTACCATGCATCATCTACTATCTACCATCCATCATCTACTATCTACCATGCATCATCTACTATCTACCATGCATCATCTACTATCTACCATCCATCATCTACTATCTACCATGCATCATCTACTATCTACCATGCATCATCTACTATCTACCATGCATCATCTACTATCTACCATGCATCATCTACTATCTACCATCCATCATCTACTATCTACCATGCATCATCTACTATCTACCATGCATCATCTACTATCTACCATGCATCATCTACTATCTACCATGCATCATCTACTATCTACCATGCATCATCTACTATCTACCATGCATCATCTACTATCTACCATCCATCATCTACTATCTACCATGCATCATCTACTATCTACCATGCATCATCTACTATCTACCATGCATCATCTACTATCTACCATCCATCATCTACTATCTACCATGCATCATCTACTATCTACCATGCATCATCTACTATCTACCATCCATCATCTACTATCTACCATGCATCATCTACTATCTACCATGCATCATCTACTATCTACCATGCATCATCTACTATCTACCATGCATCATCTACTATCTACCATGCATCATCTACTATCTACCATGCATCATCTACTATCTACCATCCATCATCTACTATCTACCATGCATCATCTACTATCTACCATGCATCATCTACTATCTACCATGCATCATCTACTATCTACCATGCATCATCTACTATCTACCATCCATCATCTACTATCTACCATCCATCATCTACTATCTACCATGCATCATCTACTATCTACCATGCATCATCTACTATCTACCATGCATCATCTACTATCTACCATCCATCATCTACTATCTACCATGCATCATCTACTATCTACCATGCATCATCTACTATCTACCATGCATCATCTACTATCTACCATGCATCATCTACTATCTACCATGCATCATCTACTATCTACCATGCATCATCTACTATCTACCATGCATCATCTACTATCTACCATGCATCATCTACTATCTACCATCCATCATCTACTATCTACCATCCATCATCTACTATCTACCATGCATCATCTACTATCTACCATGCATCATCTACTATCTACCATGCATCATCTACTATCTACCATCCATCATCTACTATCTACCATGCATCATCTACTATCTACCATGCATCATCTACTATCTACCATCCATCATCTACTATCTACCATGCATCATCTACTATCTACCATGCATCATCTACTATCTACCATGCATCATCTACTATCTACCATCCATCATCTACTATCTACCATGCATCATCTACTATCTACCATGCATCATCTACTATCTACCATGCATCATCTACTATCTACCATCCATCATCTACTATCTACCATGCATCATCTACTATCTACCATGCATCATCTACTATCTACCATGCATCATCTACTATCTACCATCCATCATCTACTATCTACCATGCATCATCTACTATCTACCATGCATCATCTACTATCTACCATGCATCATCTACTATCTACCATGCATCATCTACTATCTACCATGCATCATCTACTATCTACCATGCATCATCTACTATCTACCATCCATCATCTACTATCTACCATGCATCATCTACTATCTACCATGCATCATCTACTATCTACCATGCATCATCTACTATCTACCATCCATCATCTACTATCTACCATCCATCATCTACTATCTACCATGCATCATCTACTATCTACCATGCATCATCTACTATCTACCATGCATCATCTACTATCTACCATCCATCATCTACTATCTACCATGCATCATCTACTATCTACCATGCATCATCTACTATCTACCATCCATCATCTACTATCTACCATGCATCATCTACTATCTACCATGCATCATCTACTATCTACCATCCATCATCTACTATCTACCATGCATCATCTACTATCTACCATGCATCATCTACTATCTACCATGCATCATCTACTATCTACCATGCATCATCTACTATCTACCATCCATCATCTACTATCTACCATGCATCATCTACTATCTACCATGCATCATCTACTATCTACCATGCATCATCTACTATCTACCATGCATCATCTACTATCTACCATCCATCATCTACTATCTACCATGCATCATCTACTATCTACCATCCATCATCTACTATCTACCATGCATCATCTACTATCTACCATGCATCATCTACTATCTACCATGCATCATCTACTATCTACCATGCATCATCTACTATCTACCATCCATCATCTACTATCTACCATCCATCATCTACTATCTACCATGCATCATCTACTATCTACCATGCATCATCTACTATCTACCATCCATCATCTACTATCTACCATGCATCATCTACTATCTACCATGCATCATCTACTATCTACCATGCATCATCTACTATCTACCATGCATCATCTACTATCTACCATGCATCATCTACTATCTACCATCCATCATCTACTATCTACCATCCATCATCTACTATCTACCATGCATCATCTACTATCTACCATGCATCATCTACTATCTACCATGCATCATCTACTATCTACCATGCATCATCTACTATCTACCATCCATCATCTACTATCTACCATGCATCATCTACTATCTACCATGCATCATCTACTATCTACCATGCATCATCTACTATCTACCATCCATCATCTACTATCTACCATGCATCATCTACTATCTACCATGCATCATCTACTATCTACCATGCATCATCTACTATCTACCATCCATCATCTACTATCTACCATGCATCATCTACTATCTACCATGCATCATCTACTATCTACCATGCATCATCTACTATCTACCATCCATCATCTACTATCTACCATGCATCATCTACTATCTACCATGCATCATCTACTATCTACCATGCATCATCTACTATCTACCATGCATCATCTACTATCTACCATCCATCATCTACTATCTACCATGCATCATCTACTATCTACCATGCATCATCTACTATCTACCATGCATCATCTACTATCTACCATCCATCATCTACTATCTACCATGCATCATCTACTATCTACCATGCATCATCTACTATCTACCATGCATCATCTACTATCTACCATCCATCATCTACTATCTACCATGCATCATCTACTATCTACCATGCATCATCTACTATCTACCATCCATCATCTACTATCTACCATGCATCATCTACTATCTACCATGCATCATCTACTATCTACCATGCATCATCTACTATCTACCATCCATCATCTACTATCTACCATCCATCATCTACTATCTACCATGCATCATCTACTATCTACCATGCATCATCTACTATCTACCATGCATCATCTACTATCTACCATCCATCATCTACTATCTACCATGCATCATCTACTATCTACCATGCATCATCTACTATCTACCATGCATCATCTACTATCTACCATCCATCATCTACTATCTACCATGCATCATCTACTATCTACCATGCATCATCTACTATCTACCATCCATCATCTACTATCTACCATCCATCATCTACTATCTACCATGCATCATCTACTATCTACCATGCATCATCTACTATCTACCATGCATCATCTACTATCTACCATGCATCATCTACTATCTACCATGCATCATCTACTATCTACCATGCATCATCTACTATCTACCATCCATCATCTACTATCTACCATGCATCATCTACTATCTACCATCCATCATCTACTATCTACCATGCATCATCTACTATCTACCATGCATCATCTACTATCTACCATGCATCATCTACTATCTACCATCCATCATCTACTATCTACCATGCATCATCTACTATCTACCATCCATCATCTACTATCTACCATGCATCATCTACTATCTACCATGCATCATCTACTATCTACCATGCATCATCTACTATCTACCATGCATCATCTACTATCTACCATCCATCATCTACTATCTACCATGCATCATCTACTATCTACCATGCATCATCTACTATCTACCATGCATCATCTACTATCTACCATCCATCATCTACTATCTACCATCCATCATCTACTATCTACCATGCATCATCTACTATCTACCATGCATCATCTACTATCTACCATCCATCATCTACTATCTACCATGCATCATCTACTATCTACCATGCATCATCTACTATCTACCATGCATCATCTACTATCTACCATCCATCATCTACTATCTACCATGCATCATCTACTATCTACCATGCATCATCTACTATCTACCATCCATCATCTACTATCTACCATCCATCATCTACTATCTACCATGCATCATCTACTATCTACCATGCATCATCTACTATCTACCATGCATCATCTACTATCTACCATGCATCATCTACTATCTACCATCCATCATCTACTATCTACCATGCATCATCTACTATCTACCATGCATCATCTACTATCTACCATGCATCATCTACTATCTACCATGCATCATCTACTATCTACCATGCATCATCTACTATCTACCATCCATCATCTACTATCTACCATGCATCATCTACTATCTACCATGCATCATCTACTATCTACCATGCATCATCTACTATCTACCATGCATCATCTACTATCTACCATGCATCATCTACTATCTACCATCCATCATCTACTATCTACCATGCATCATCTACTATCTACCATGCATCATCTACTATCTACCATGCATCATCTACTATCTACCATGCATCATCTACTATCTACCATCCATCATCTACTATCTACCATGCATCATCTACTATCTACCATGCATCATCTACTATCTACCATGCATCATCTACTATCTACCATCCATCATCTACTATCTACCATGCATCATCTACTATCTACCATGCATCATCTACTATCTACCATGCATCATCTACTATCTACCATGCATCATCTACTATCTACCATCCATCATCTACTATCTACCATGCATCATCTACTATCTACCATGCATCATCTACTATCTACCATGCATCATCTACTATCTACCATCCATCATCTACTATCTACCATGCATCATCTACTATCTACCATCCATCATCTACTATCTACCATGCATCATCTACTATCTACCATGCATCATCTACTATCTACCATGCATCATCTACTATCTACCATCCATCATCTACTATCTACCATGCATCATCTACTATCTACCATGCATCATCTACTATCTACCATCCATCATCTACTATCTACCATGCATCATCTACTATCTACCATGCATCATCTACTATCTACCATGCATCATCTACTATCTACCATCCATCATCTACTATCTACCATGCATCATCTACTATCTACCATGCATCATCTACTATCTACCATGCATCATCTACTATCTACCATGCATCATCTACTATCTACCATGCATCATCTACTATCTACCATCCATCATCTACTATCTACCATCCATCATCTACTATCTACCATGCATCATCTACTATCTACCATGCATCATCTACTATCTACCATGCATCATCTACTATCTACCATGCATCATCTACTATCTACCATGCATCATCTACTATCTACCATGCATCATCTACTATCTACCATCCATCATCTACTATCTACCATGCATCATCTACTATCTACCATGCATCATCTACTATCTACCATCCATCATCTACTATCTACCATGCATCATCTACTATCTACCATGCATCATCTACTATCTACCATCCATCATCTACTATCTACCATGCATCATCTACTATCTACCATGCATCATCTACTATCTACCATCCATCATCTACTATCTACCATGCATCATCTACTATCTACCATGCATCATCTACTATCTACCATGCATCATCTACTATCTACCATGCATCATCTACTATCTACCATGCATCATCTACTATCTACCATGCATCATCTACTATCTACCATGCATCATCTACTATCTACCATCCATCATCTACTATCTACCATGCATCATCTACTATCTACCATCCATCATCTACTATCTACCATGCATCATCTACTATCTACCATGCATCATCTACTATCTACCATGCATCATCTACTATCTACCATCCATCATCTACTATCTACCATGCATCATCTACTATCTACCATGCATCATCTACTATCTACCATGCATCATCTACTATCTACCATGCATCATCTACTATCTACCATGCATCATCTACTATCTACCATCCATCATCTACTATCTACCATGCATCATCTACTATCTACCATGCATCATCTACTATCTACCATCCATCATCTACTATCTACCATGCATCATCTACTATCTACCATGCATCATCTACTATCTACCATGCATCATCTACTATCTACCATGCATCATCTACTATCTACCATGCATCATCTACTATCTACCATCCATCATCTACTATCTACCATGCATCATCTACTATCTACCATGCATCATCTACTATCTACCATGCATCATCTACTATCTACCATGCATCATCTACTATCTACCATGCATCATCTACTATCTACCATGCATCATCTACTATCTACCATCCATCATCTACTATCTACCATCCATCATCTACTATCTACCATGCATCATCTACTATCTACCATGCATCATCTACTATCTACCATCCATCATCTACTATCTACCATGCATCATCTACTATCTACCATGCATCATCTACTATCTACCATCCATCATCTACTATCTACCATGCATCATCTACTATCTACCATCATGCATCATCTACTATCTACCATGCATCATCTACTATCTACCATGCATCATCTACTATCTACCATCCATCATCTACTATCTACCATGCATCATCTACTATCTACCATGCATCATCTACTATCTACCATGCATCATCTACTATCTACCATCCATCATCTACTATCTACCATGCATCATCTACTATCTACCATGCATCATCTACTATCTACCATCCATCATCTACTATCTACCATGCATCATCTACTATCTACCATGCATCATCTACTATCTACCATGCATCATCTACTATCTACCATCCATCATCTACTATCTACCATGCATCATCTACTATCTACCATGCATCATCTACTATCTACCATCCATCATCTACTATCTACCATGCATCATCTACTATCTACCATGCATCATCTACTATCTACCATGCATCATCTACTATCTACCATCCATCATCTACTATCTACCATCCATCATCTACTATCTACCATGCATCATCTACTATCTACCATGCATCATCTACTATCTACCATGCATCATCTACTATCTACCATGCATCATCTACTATCTACCATCCATCATCTACTATCTACCATGCATCATCTACTATCTACCATGCATCATCTACTATCTACCATGCATCATCTACTATCTACCATCCATCATCTACTATCTACCATCATGCATCATCTACTATCTACCATGCATCATCTACTATCTACCATCCATCATCTACTATCTATCCATCATCTACTATCTACCATGCATCATCTACTATCTACCATGCATCATCTACTATCTACCATGCATCATCTACTATCTACCATGCATCATCTACTATCTACCATCCATCATCTACTATCTACCATGCATCATCTACTATCTACCATGCATCATCTACTATCTACCATGCATCATCTACTATCTACCATGCATCATCTACTATCTACCATCCATCATCTACTATCTACCATGCATCATCTACTATCTACCATGCATCATCTACTATCTACCATGCATCATCTACTATCTACCATCCATCATCTACTATCTACCATGCATCATCTACTATCTACCATCCATCATCTACTATCTACCATGCATCATCTACTATCTACCATGCATCATCTACTATCTACCATGCATCATCTACTATCTACCATGCATCATCTACTATCTACCATCCATCATCTACTATCTACCATGCATCATCTACTATCTACCATGCATCATCTACTATCTACCATCCATCATCTACTATCTACCATGCATCATCTACTATCTACCATGCATCATCTACTATCTACCATGCATCATCTACTATCTACCATCCATCATCTACTATCTACCATGCATCATCTACTATCTACCATGCATCATCTACTATCTACCATCCATCATCTACTATCTACCATGCATCATCTACTATCTACCATGCATCATCTACTATCTACCATGCATCATCTACTATCTACCATCCATCATCTCTACTATCTACCATGCATCATCTACTATCTACCATGCATCATCTACTATCTACCATCCATCATCTACTATCTCCCATGCATCATCTACTATCTACCATGCATCATCTACTATCTACCATCCATCATCTACTATCTACCATGCATCATCTACTATCTACCATGCATCATCTACTATCTACCATGCATCATCTACTATCTACCATCCATCATCTACTATCTACCATGCATCATCTACTATCTACCATGCATCATCTACTATCTACCATGCATCATCTACTATCTACCATCCATCATCTACTATCTACCATGCATCATCTACTATCTACCATGCATCATCTACTATCTACCATCCATCATCTACTATCTACCATGCATCATCTACTATCTACCATGCATCATCTACTATCTACCATGCATCATCTACTATCTACCATGCATCATCTACTATCTACCATCCATCATCTACTATCTACCATGCATCATCTACTATCTACCATGCATCATCTACTATCTACCATCCATCATCTACTATCTACCATGCATCATCTACTATCTACCATGCATCATCTACTATCTACCATGCATCATCTACTATCTACCATCCATCATCTACTATCTACCATGCATCATCTACTATCTACCATGCATCATCTACTATCTACCATCCATCATCTACTATCTACCATCCATCATCTACTATCTACCATGCATCATCTACTATCTACCATGCATCATCTACTATCTACCATCCATCATCTACTATCTACCATGCATCATCTACTATCTACCATGCATCATCTACTATCTACCATCCATCATCTACTATCTACCATGCATCATCTACTATCTACCATGCATCATCTACTATCTACCATCCATCATCTACTATCTACCATGCATCATCTACTATCTACCATGCATCATCTACTATCTACCATGCATCATCTACTATCTACCATGCATCATCTACTATCTACCATCCATCATCTACTATCTACCATGCATCATCTACTATCTACCATGCATCATCTACTATCTACCATGCATCATCTACTATCTACCATGCATCATCTACTATCTACCATCCATCATCTACTATCTACCATGCATCATCTACTATCTACCATGCATCATCTACTATCTACCATCCATGCATCATCTACTATCTACCATGCATCATCTACTATCTACCATCCATCATCTACTATCTACCATGCATCATCTACTATCTACCATGCATCATCTACTATCTACCATCCATCATCTACTATCTACCATCCATCATCTACTATCTACCATGCATCATCTACTATCTACCATGCATCATCTACTATCTACCATGCATCATCTACTATCTACCATGCATCATCTACTATCTACCATCCATCATCTACTATCTACCATGCATCATCTACTATCTACCATGCATCATCTACTATCTACCATGCATCATCTACTATCTACCATCCATCATCTACTATCTACCATGCATCATCTACTATCTACCATGCATCATCTACTATCTACCATGCATCATCTACTATCTACCATGCATCATCTACTATCTACCATCCATCATCTACTATCTACCATCCATCATCTACTATCTACCATGCATCATCTACTATCTACCATGCATCATCTACTATCTACCATGCATCATCTACTATCTACCATCCATCATCTACTATCTACCATGCATCATCTACTATCTACCATGCATCATCTACTATCTACCATCCATCATCTACTATCTACCATGCATCATCTACTATCTACCATGCATCATCTACTATCTACCATCCATCATCTACTATCTACCATGCATCATCTACTATCTACCATGCATCATCTACTATCTACCATGCATCATCTACTATCTACCATGCATCATCTACTATCTACCATGCATCATCTACTATCTACCATGCATCATCTACTATCTACCATCCATCATCTACTATCTACCATCATCTACTATCTACCATGCATCATCTACTATCTACCATGCATCATCTACTATCTACCATCCATCATCTACTATCTACCATGCATCATCTACTATCTACCATGCATCATCTACTATCTACCATCCATCATCTACTATCTACCATGCATCATCTACTATCTACCATGCATCATCTACTATCTACCATCCATCATCTCTACTATCTACCATGCATCATCTACTATCTACCATGCATCATCTACTATCTACCATCCATCATCTACTATCTACCATGCATCATCTACTATCTACCATGCATCATCTACTATCTACCATGCATCATCTACTATCTACCATCCATCATCTACTATCTACCATGCATCATCTACTATCTACCATGCATCATCTACTATCTACCATCCATCATCTACTATCTACCATGCATCATCTACTATCTACCATGCATCATCTACTATCTACCATGCATCATCTACTATCTACCATGCATCATCTACTATCTACCATCCATCATCTACTATCTACCATGCATCATCTACTATCTACCATGCATCATCTACTATCTACCATCCATCATCTACTATCTACCATGCATCATCTACTATCTACCATGCATCATCTACTATCTACCATCATGCATCATCTACTATCTACCATCCATCATCTACTATCTACCATGCATCATCTACTATCTACCATGCATCATCTACTATCTACCATCCATCATCTACTATCTACCATGCATCATCTACTATCTACCATGCATCATCTACTATCTACCATCCATCATCTACTATCTACCATGCATCATCTACTATCTACCATGCATCATCTACTATCTACCATGCATCATCTACTATCTACCATGCATCATCTACTATCTACCATGCATCATCTACTATCTACCATGCATCATCTACTATCTACCATGCATCATCTACTATCTACCATCCATCATCTACTATCTACCATGCATCATCTACTATCTACCATCCATCATCTACTATCTACCATCCATCATCTACTATCTACCATGCATCATCTACTATCTACCATGCATCATCTACTATCTACCATGCATCATCTACTATCTACCATCCATCATCTACTATCTACCATCCATCATCTACTATCTACCATGCATCATCTACTATCTACCATGCATCATCTACTATCTACCATGCATCATCTACTATCTACCATGCATCATCTACTATCTACCATGCATCATCTACTATCTACCATCCATCATCTACTATCTACCATGCATCATCTACTATCTACCATGCATCATCTACTATCTACCATGCATCATCTACTATCTACCATGCATCATCTACTATCTACCATCCATCATCTACTATCTACCATGCATCATCTACTATCTACCATGCATCATCTACTATCTACCATGCATCATCTACTATCTACCATGCATCATCTACTATCTACCATCCATCATCTACTATCTACCATCCATCATCTACTATCTACCATGCATCATCTACTATCTACCATGCATCATCTACTATCTACCATCCATCATCTACTATCTACCATGCATCATCTACTATCTACCATGCATCATCTACTATCTACCATCCATCATCTACTATCTACCATGCATCATCTACTATCTACCATGCATCATCTACTATCTACCATGCATCATCTACTATCTACCATCCATCATCTACTATCTACCATCCATCATCTACTATCTACCATGCATCATCTACTATCTACCATGCATCATCTACTATCTACCATCCATCATCTACTATCTACCATGCATCATCTACTATCTACCATGCATCATCTACTATCTACCATCCATCATCTACTATCTACCATCCATCATCTACTATCTACCATGCATCATCTACTATCTACCATGCATCATCTACTATCTACCATGCATCATCTACTATCTACCATGCATCATCTACTATCTACCATCCATCATCTACTATCTACCATGCATCATCTACTATCTACCATGCATCATCTACTATCTACCATGCATCATCTACTATCTACCATCCATCATCTACTATCTACCATGCATCATCTACTATCTACCATGCATCATCTACTATCTACCATCCATCATCTACTATCTACCATGCATCATCTACTATCTACCATGCATCATCTACTATCTACCATGCATCATCTACTATCTACCATGCATCATCTACTATCTACCATGCATCATCTACTATCTACCATGCATCATCTACTATCTACCATCCATCATCTACTATCTACCATGCATCATCTACTATCTACCATGCATCATCTACTATCTACCATCCATCATCTACTATCTACCATCCATCATCTACTATCTACCATGCATCATCTACTATCTACCATGCATCATCTACTATCTACCATGCATCATCTACTATCTACCATCCATCATCTACTATCTACCATCCATCATCTACTATCTACCATGCATCATCTACTATCTACCATGCATCATCTACTATCTACCATGCATCATCTACTATCTACCATCCATCATCTACTATCTACCATGCATCATCTACTATCTACCATGCATCATCTACTATCTACCATGCATCATCTACTATCTACCATCCATCATCTACTATCTACCATGCATCATCTACTATCTACCATGCATCATCTACTATCTACCATCCATCATCTACTATCTACCATGCATCATCTACTATCTACCATGCATCATCTACTATCTACCATCCATCATCTACTATCTACCATGCATCATCTACTATCTACCATGCATCATCTACTATCTACCATGCATCATCTACTATCTACCATGCATCATCTACTATCTACCATCCATCATCTACTATCTACCATGCATCATCTACTATCTACCATCCATCATCTACTATCTACCATGCATCATCTACTATCTACCATGCATCATCTACTATCTACCATGCATCATCTACTATCTACCATGCATCATCTACTATCTACCATCCATCATCTACTATCTACCATGCATCATCTACTATCTACCATGCATCATCTACTATCTACCATGCATCATCTACTATCTACCATCCATCATCTACTATCTACCATGCATCATCTACTATCTACCATGCATCATCTACTATCTACCATCCATCATCTACTATCTACCATGCATCATCTACTATCTACCATCCATCATCTACTATCTACCATGCATCATCTACTATCTACCATGCATCATCTACTATCTACCATGCATCATCTACTATCTACCATGCATCATCTACTATCTACCATCCATCATCTACTATCTACCATGCATCATCTACTATCTACCATGCATCATCTACTATCTACCATGCATCATCTACTATCTACCATCCATCATCTACTATCTACCATGCATCATCTACTATCTACCATGCATCATCTACTATCTACCATGCATCATCTACTATCTACCATGCATCATCTACTATCTACCATCCATCATCTACTATCTACCATGCATCATCTACTATCTACCATGCATCATCTACTATCTACCATGCATCATCTACTATCTACCATGCATCATCTACTATCTACCATCATCTACTATCTACCATGCATCATCTACTATCTACCATGCATCATCTACTATCTACCATCCATCATCTACTATCTACCATGCATCATCTACTATCTACCATGCATCATCTACTATCTACCATGCATCATCTACTATCTACCATGCATCATCTACTATCTACCATGCATCATCTACTATCTACCATCCATCATCTACTATCTACCATCCATCATCTACTATCTACCATGCATCATCTACTATCTACCATGCATCATCTACTATCTACCATGCATCATCTACTATCTACCATGCATCATCTACTATCTACCATGCATCATCTACTATCTACCATCCATCATCTACTATCTACCATGCATCATCTACTATCTACCATGCATCATCTACTATCTACCATGCATCATCTACTATCTACCATCCATCATCTACTATCTACCATGCATCATCTACTATCTACCATGCATCATCTACTATCTACCATCCATCATCTACTATCTACCATGCATCATCTACTATCTACCATGCATCATCTACTATCTACCATGCATCATCTACTATCTACCATCCATCATCTACTATCTACCATGCATCATCTACTATCTACCATCCATCATCTACTATCTACCATGCATCATCTACTATCTACCATGCATCATCTACTATCTACCATGCATCATCTACTATCTACCATCCATCATCTACTATCTACCATGCATCATCTACTATCTACCATGCATCATCTACTATCTACCATGCATCATCTACTATCTACCATCATCTACTATCTACCATGCATCATCTACTATCTACCATGCATCATCTACTATCTACCATGCATCATCTACTATCTACCATCCATCATCTACTATCTACCATGCATCATCTACTATCTACCATGCATCATCTACTATCTACCATCCATCATCTACTATCTACCATGCATCATCTACTATCTACCATGCATCATCTACTATCTACCATCCATCATCTACTATCTACCATGCATCATCTACTATCTACCATCCATCATCTACTATCTACCATGCATCATCTACTATCTACCATGCATCATCTACTATCTACCATGCATCATCTACTATCTACCATCCATCATCTACTATCTACCATGCATCATCTACTATCTACCATGCATCATCTACTATCTACCATGCATCATCTACTATCTACCATGCATCATCTACTATCTACCATCCATCATCTACTATCTACCATGCATCATCTACTATCTACCATCCATCATCTACTATCTACCATGCATCATCTACTATCTACCATGCATCATCTACTATCTACCATCCATCATCTACTATCTACCATGCATCATCTACTATCTACCATGCATCATCTACTATCTACCATCCATCATCTACTATCTACCATGCATCATCTACTATCTACCATGCATCATCTACTATCTACCATGCATCATCTACTATCTACCATGCATCATCTACTATCTACCATCCATCATCTACTATCTACCATGCATCATCTACTATCTACCATGCATCATCTACTATCTACCATCCATCATCTACTATCTACCATGCATCATCTACCATGCATCATCTACTATCTACCATGCATCATCTACTATCTACCATCCATCATCTACTATCTACCATCCATCATCTACTATCTACCATGCATCATCTACTATCTACCATGCATCATCTACTATCTACCATCCATCATCTACTATCTACCATGCATCATCTACTATCTACCATCCATCATCTACTATCTACCATGCATCATCTACTATCTACCATGCATCATCTACTATCTACCATCCATCATCTACTATCTACCATGCATCATCTACTATCTACCATGCATCATCTACTATCTACCATGCATCATCTACTATCTACCATGCATCATCTACTATCTACCATCCATCATCTACTATCTACCATGCATCATCTACTATCTACCATGCATCATCTACTATCTACCATGCATCATCTACTATCTACCATGCATCATCTACTATCTACCATGCATCATCTACTATCTACCATCCATCATCTACTATCTACCATGCATCATCTACTATCTACCATGCATCATCTACTATCTACCATGCATCATCTACTATCTACCATGCATCATCTACTATCTACCATCCATCATCTACTATCTACCATGCATCATCTACTATCTACCATGCATCATCTACTATCTACCATGCATCATCTACTATCTACCATCCATCATCTACTATCTACCATGCATCATCTACTATCTACCATGCATCATCTACTATCTACCATGCATCATCTACTATCTACCATCCATCATCTACTATCTACCATGCATCATCTACTATCTACCATCCATCATCTACTATCTACCATGCATCATCTACTATCTACCATGCATCATCTACTATCTACCATGCATCATCTACTATCTACCATCCATCATCTACTATCTACCATGCATCATCTACTATCTACCATGCATCATCTACTATCTACCATGCATCATCTACTATCTACCATCCATCATCTACTATCTACCATGCATCATCTACTATCTACCATGCATCATCTACTATCTACCATCCATCATCTACTATCTACCATGCATCATCTACTATCTACCATGCATCATCTACTATCTACCATGCATCATCTACTATCTACCATCCATCATCTACTATCTACCATGCATCATCTACTATCTACCATGCATCATCTACTATCTACCATGCATCATCTACTATCTACCATCCATCATCTACTATCTACCATCCATCATCTACTATCTACCATGCATCATCTACTATCTACCATGCATCATCTACTATCTACCATCCATCATCTACTATCTACCATCATCTACTATCTACCATGCATCATCTACTATCTACCATGCATCATCTACTATCTACCATGCATCATCTACTATCTACCATGCATCATCTACTATCTACCATCCATCATCTACTATCTACCATGCATCATCTACTATCTACCATGCATCATCTACTATCTACCATCCATCATCTACTATCTACCATGCATCATCTACTATCTACCATGCATCATCTACTATCTACCATGCATCATCTACTATCTACCATGCATCATCTACTATCTACCATCCATCATCTACTATCTACCATGCATCATCTACTATCTACCATGCATCATCTACTATCTACCATGCATCATCTACTATCTACCATGCATCATCTACTATCTACCATCCATCATCTACTATCTACCATGCATCATCTACTATCTACCATGCATCATCTACTATCTACCATCCATCATCTACTATCTACCATGCATCATCTACTATCTACCATGCATCATCTACTATCTACCATCCATCATCTACTATCTACCATGCATCATCTACTATCTACCATGCATCATCTACTATCTACCATGCATCATCTACTATCTACCATGCATCATCTACTATCTACCATCCATCATCTACTATCTACCATGCATCATCTACTATCTACCATGCATCATCTACTATCTACCATGCATCATCTACTATCTACCATGCATCATCTACTATCTACCATCCATCATCTACTATCTACCATGCATCATCTACTATCTACCATGCATCATCTACTATCTACCATCCATCATCTACTATCTACCATGCATCATCTACTATCTACCATGCATCATCTACTATCTACCATCCATCATCTACTATCTACCATGCATCATCTACTATCTACCATCCATCATCTACTATCTACCATGCATCATCTACTATCTACCATGCATCATCTACTATCTACCATGCATCATCTACTATCTACCATGCATCATCTACTATCTACCATGCATCATCTACTATCTACCATCCATCATCTCTACTATCTACCATGCATCATCTACTATCTACCATGCATCATCTACTATCTACCATGCATCATCTACTATCTACCATGCATCATCTACTATCTACCATCCATCATCTACTATCTACCATGCATCATCTACTATCTACCATGCATCATCTACTATCTACCATCCATCATCTACTATCTACCATGCATCATCTACTATCTACCATGCATCATCTACTATCTACCATGCATCATCTACTATCTACCATCCATCATCTACTATCTACCATGCATCATCTACTATCTACCATGCATCATCTACTATCTACCATGCATCATCTACTATCTACCATGCATCATCTACTATCTACCATGCATCATCTACTATCTACCATGCATCATCTACTATCTACCATCCATCATCTACTATCTACCATGCATCATCTACTATCTACCATGCATCATCTACTATCTACCATCCATCATCTACTATCTACCATGCATCATCTACTATCTACCATGCATCATCTACTATCTACCATCCATCATCTACTATCTACCATGCATCATCTACTATCTACCATGCATCATCTACTATCTACCATGCATCATCTACTATCTACCATGCATCATCTACTATCTACCATCCATCATCTACTATCTACCATGCATCATCTACTATCTACCATCCATCATCTACTATCTACCATGCATCATCTACTATCTACCATGCATCATCTACTATCTACCATGCATCATCTACTATCTACCATCCATCATCTACTATCTACCATGCATCATCTACTATCTACCATGCATCATCTACTATCTACCATCCATCATCTACTATCTACCATGCATCATCTACTATCTACCATGCATCATCTACTATCTACCATGCATCATCTACTATCTACCATCCATCATCTACTATCTACCATCCATCATCTACTATCTACCATGCATCATCTACTATCTACCATGCATCATCTACTATCTACCATGCATCATCTACTATCTACCATCCATCATCTACTATCTACCATGCATCATCTACTATCTACCATCCATCATCTACTATCTACCATGCATCATCTACTATCTACCATGCATCATCTACTATCTACCATGCATCATCTACTATCTACCATCCATCATCTACTATCTACCATCCATCATCTACTATCTACCATGCATCATCTACTATCTACCATGCATCATCTACTATCTACCATGCATCATCTACTATCTACCATGCATCATCTACTATCTACCATGCATCATCTACTATCTACCATCCATCATCTACTATCTACCATGCATCATCTACTATCTACCATCCATCATCTACTATCTACCATGCATCATCTACTATCTACCATGCATCATCTACTATCTACCATCCATCATCTACTATCTACCATGCATCATCTACTATCTACCATGCATCATCTACTATCTACCATCCATCATCTACTATCTACCATGCATCATCTACTATCTACCATCCATCATCTACTATCTACCATCCATCATCTACTATCTACCATGCATCATCTACTATCTACCATGCATCATCTACTATCTACCATGCATCATCTACTATCTACCATCCATCATCTACTATCTACCATGCATCATCTACTATCTACCATCCATCATCTACTATCTACCATGCATCATCTACTATCTACCATGCATCATCTACTATCTACCATGCATCATCTACTATCTACCATCCATCATCTACTATCTACCATGCATCATCTACTATCTACCATGCATCATCTACTATCTACCATCCATCATCTACTATCTACCATGCATCATCTACTATCTACCATGCATCATCTACTATCTACCATGCATCATCTACTATCTACCATCCATCATCTACTATCTACCATGCATCATCTACTATCTACCATGCATCATCTACTATCTACCATCCATCATCTACTATCTACCATGCATCATCTACTATCTACCATGCATCATCTACTATCTACCATGCATCATCTACTATCTACCATCCATCATCTACTATCTACCATGCATCATCTACTATCTACCATGCATCATCTACTATCTACCATCCATCATCTACTATCTACCATCCATCATCTACTATCTACCATGCATCATCTACTATCTACCATGCATCATCTACTATCTACCATCCATCATCTACTATCTACCATCCATCATCTACTATCTACCATGCATCATCTACTATCTACCATGCATCATCTACTATCTACCATCCATCATCTACTATCTACCATGCATCATCTACTATCTACCATCCATCATCTACTATCTACCATGCATCATCTACTATCTACCATGCATCATCTACTATCTACCATGCATCATCTACTATCTACCATCCATCATCTACTATCTACCATGCATCATCTACTATCTACCATGCATCATCTACTATCTACCATGCATCATCTACTATCTACCATGCATCATCTACTATCTACCATCCATCATCTACTATCTACCATGCATCATCTACTATCTACCATGCATCATCTACTATCTACCATCCATCATCTACTATCTACCATGCATCATCTACTATCTACCATCCATCATCTACTATCTACCATGCATCATCTACTATCTACCATGCATCATCTACTATCTACCATGCATCATCTACTATCTACCATGCATCATCTACTATCTACCATGCATCATCTACTATCTACCATGCATCATCTACTATCTACCATGCATCATCTACTATCTACCATGCATCATCTACTATCTACCATCCATCATCTACTATCTACCATGCATCATCTACTATCTACCATGCATCATCTACTATCTACCATCCATCATCTACTATCTACCATCCATCATCTACTATCTACCATGCATCATCTACTATCTACCATGCATCATCTACTATCTACCATGCATCATCTACTATCTACCATCCATCATCTACTATCTACCATCCATCATCTACTATCTACCATCCATCATCTACTATCTACCATGCATCATCTACTATCTACCATGCATCATCTACTATCTACCATCCATCATCTACTATCTACCATCCATCATCTACTATCTACCATGCATCATCTACTATCTACCATGCATCATCTACTATCTACCATGCATCATCTACTATCTACCATGCATCATCTACTATCTACCATCCATCATCTACTATCTACCATCCATCATCTACTATCTACCATGCATCATCTACTATCTACCATGCATCATCTACTATCTACCATCCATCATCTACTATCTACCATGCATCATCTACTATCTACCATCCATCATCTACTATCTACCATGCATCATCTACTATCTACCATGCATCATCTACTATCTACCATGCATCATCTACTATCTACCATCCATCATCTACTATCTACCATGCATCATCTACTATCTACCATGCATCATCTACTATCTACCATGCATCATCTACTATCTACCATGCATCATCTACTATCTACCATGCATCATCTACTATCTACCATCCATCATCTACTATCTACCATGCATCATCTACTATCTACCATGCATCATCTACTATCTACCATGCATCATCTACTATCTACCATGCATCATCTACTATCTACCATCCATCATCTACTATCTACCATGCATCATCTACTATCTACCATGCATCATCTACTATCTACCATGCATCATCTACTATCTACCATGCATCATCTACTATCTACCATCCATCATCTACTATCTACCATGCATCATCTACTATCTACCATCCATCATCTACTATCTACCATGCATCATCTACTATCTACCATGCATCATCTACTATCTACCATCCATCATCTACTATCTACCATGCATCATCTACTATCTACCATGCATCATCTACTATCTACCATCCATCATCTACTATCTACCATCCATCATCTACTATCTACCATGCATCATCTACTATCTACCATGCATCATCTACTATCTACCATGCATCATCTACTATCTACCATCCATCATCTCTACTATCTACCATGCATCATCTACTATCTACCATGCATCATCTACTATCTACCATCCATCATCTACTATCTACCATGCATCATCTACTATCTACCATGCATCATCTACTATCTACCATGCATCATCTACTATCTACCATGCATCATCTACTATCTACCATGCATCATCTACTATCTACCATGCATCATCTACTATCTACCATGCATCATCTACTATCTACCATCCATCATCTACTATCTACCATGCATCATCTACTATCTACCATGCATCATCTACTATCTACCATCCATCATCTACTATCTACCATGCATCATCTACTATCTACCATGCATCATCTACTATCTACCATCCATCATCTACTATCTACCATGCATCATCTACTATCTACCATGCATCATCTACTATCTACCATGCATCATCTACTATCTACCATGCATCATCTACTATCTACCATCCATCATCTACTATCTACCATGCATCATCTACTATCTACCATGCATCATCTACTATCTACCATGCATCATCTACTATCTACCATCCATCATCTACTATCTACCATGCATCATCTACTATCTACCATGCATCATCTACTATCTACCATGCATCATCTACTATCTACCATCCATCATCTACTATCTACCATGCATCATCTACTATCTACCATGCATCATCTACTATCTACCATGCATCATCTACTATCTACCATCCATCATCTACTATCTACCATGCATCATCTACTATCTACCATGCATCATCTACTATCTACCATGCATCATCTACTATCTACCATCCATCATCTACTATCTACCATGCATCATCTACTATCTACCATGCATCATCTACTATCTACCATGCATCATCTACTATCTACCATGCATCATCTACTATCTACCATCCATCATCTACTATCTACCATCCATCATCTACTATCTACCATGCATCATCTACTATCTACCATGCATCATCTACTATCTACCATGCATCATCTACTATCTACCATGCATCATCTACTATCTACCATGCATCATCTACTATCTACCATCCATCATCTACTATCTACCATGCATCATCTACTATCTACCATGCATCATCTACTATCTACCATGCATCATCTACTATCTACCATGCATCATCTACTATCTACCATCCATCATCTACTATCTACCATGCATCATCTACTATCTACCATGCATCATCTACTATCTACCATGCATCATCTACTATCTACCATGCATCATCTACTATCTACCATGCATCATCTACTATCTACCATGCATCATCTACTATCTACCATCCATCATCTACTATCTACCATCCATCATCTACTATCTACCATGCATCATCTACTATCTACCATGCATCATCTACTATCTACCATGCATCATCTACTATCTACCATCCATCATCTACTATCTACCATCCATCATCTACTATCTACCATGCATCATCTACTATCTACCATCCATCATCTACTATCTACCATGCATCATCTACTATCTACCATCCATCATCTACTATCTACCATGCATCATCTACTATCTACCATGCATCATCTACTATCTACCATGCATCATCTACTATCTACCATGCATCATCTACTATCTACCATCCATCATCTACTATCTACCATGCATCATCTACTATCTACCATGCATCATCTACTATCTACCATGCATCATCTACTATCTACCATCCATCATCTACTATCTACCATGCATCATCTACTATCTACCATGCATCATCTACTATCTACCATGCATCATCTACTATCTACCATGCATCATCTACTATCTACCATCCATCATCTACTATCTACCATCCATCATCTACTATCTACCATGCATCATCTACTATCTACCATGCATCATCTACTATCTACCATGCATCATCTACTATCTACCATCCATCATCTACTATCTACCATCCATCATCTACTATCTACCATGCATCATCTACTATCTACCATGCATCATCTACTATCTACCATCCATCATCTACTATCTACCATGCATCATCTACTATCTACCATGCATCATCTACTATCTACCATGCATCATCTACTATCTACCATGCATCATCTACTATCTACCATGCATCATCTACTATCTACCATGCATCATCTACTATCTACCATCCATCATCTACTATCTACCATGCATCATCTACTATCTACCATGCATCATCTACTATCTACCATGCATCATCTACTATCTACCATCCATCATCTACTATCTACCATGCATCATCTACTATCTACCATGCATCATCTACTATCTACCATGCATCATCTACTATCTACCATGCATCATCTACTATCTACCATGCATCATCTACTATCTACCATCCATCATCTACTATCTACCATCATCTACTATCTACCATGCATCATCTACTATCTACCATCCATCATCTACTATCTACCATGCATCATCTACTATCTACCATGCATCATCTACTATCTACCATCCATCATCTACTATCTACCATCCATCATCTACTATCTACCATGCATCATCTACTATCTACCATGCATCATCTACTATCTACCATGCATCATCTACTATCTACCATGCATCATCTACTATCTACCATCCATCATCTACTATCTACCATGCATCATCTACTATCTACCATGCATCATCTACTATCTACCATCCATCATCTACTATCTACCATCCATCATCTACTATCTACCATGCATCATCTACTATCTACCATGCATCATCTACTATCTACCATGCATCATCTACTATCTACCATCCATCATCTACTATCTACCATCCATCATCTACTATCTACCATGCATCATCTACTATCTACCATGCATCATCTACTATCTACCATGCATCATCTACTATCTACCATGCATCATCTACTATCTACCATGCATCATCTACTATCTACCATCCATCATCTACTATCTACCATGCATCATCTACTATCTACCATGCATCATCTACTATCTACCATCCATCATCTACTATCTACCATGCATCATCTACTATCTACCATGCATCATCTACTATCTACCATGCATCATCTACTATCTACCATGCATCATCTACTATCTACCATCCATCATCTACTATCTACCATGCATCATCTACTATCTACCATGCATCATCTACTATCTACCATGCATCATCTACTATCTACCATCCATCATCTACTATCTACCATGCATCATCTACTATCTACCATGCATCATCTACTATCTACCATGCATCATCTACTATCTACCATGCATCATCTACTATCTACCATCCATCATCTACTATCTACCATGCATCATCTACTATCTACATCATCTACTATCTACCATGCATCATCTACTATCTACCATCCATCATCTACTATCTACCATGCATCATCTACTATCTACCATGCATCATCTACTATCTACCATCCATCATCTACTATCTACCATGCATCATCTACTATCTACCATGCATCATCTACTATCTACCATCCATCATCTACTATCTACCATGCATCATCTACTATCTACCATGCATCATCTACTATCTACCATCCATCATCTACTATCTACCATGCATCATCTACTATCTACCATGCATCATCTACTATCTACCATGCATCATCTACTATCTACCATGCATCATCTACTATCTACCATGCATCATCTACTATCTACCATCCATCATCTACTATCTACCATGCATCATCTACTATCTACCATGCATCATCTACTATCTACCATGCATCATCTACTATCTACCATGCATCATCTACTATCTACCATGCATCATCTACTATCTACCATCCATCATCTACTATCTACCATCCATCATCTACTATCTACCATGCATCATCTACTATCTACCATCCATCATCTACTATCTACCATGCATCATCTACTATCTACCATGCATCATCTACTATCTACCATCCATCATCTACTATCTACCATGCATCATCTACTATCTACCATCCATCATCTACTATCTACCATGCATCATCTACTATCTACCATGCATCATCTACTATCTACCATGCATCATCTACTATCTACCATCCATCATCTACTATCTACCATCCATCATCTACTATCTACCATGCATCATCTACTATCTACCATGCATCATCTACTATCTACCATCCATCATCTACTATCTACCATGCATCATCTACTATCTACCATGCATCATCTACTATCTACCATCCATCATCTACTATCTACCATCCATCATCTACTATCTACCATGCATCATCTACTATCTACCATGCATCATCTACTATCTACCATCCATCATCTACTATCTACCATGCATCATCTACTATCTACCATGCATCATCTACTATCTACCATGCATCATCTACTATCTACCATGCATCATCTACTATCTACCATCCATCATCTACTATCTACCATGCATCATCTACTATCTACCATGCATCATCTACTATCTACCATGCATCATCTACTATCTACCATGCATCATCTACTATCTACCATCCATCATCTACTATCTACCATCCATCATCTACTATCTACCATGCATCATCTACTATCTACCATGCATCATCTACTATCTACCATGCATCATCTACTATCTACCATGCATCATCTACTATCTACCATCCATCATCTACTATCTACCATGCATCATCTACTATCTACCATGCATCATCTACTATCTACCATGCATCATCTACTATCTACCATCCATCATCTACTATCTACCATGCATCATCTACTATCTACCATGCATCATCTACTATCTACCATGCATCATCTACTATCTACCATGCATCATCTACTATCTACCATGCATCATCTACTATCTACCATCCATCATCTACTATCTACCATGCATCATCTACTATCTACCATGCATCATCTACTATCTACCATGCATCATCTACTATCTACCATCCATCATCTACTATCTACCATGCATCATCTACTATCTACCATGCATCATCTACTATCTACCATCCATCATCTACTATCTACCATGCATCATCTACTATCTACCATGCATCATCTACTATCTACCATGCATCATCTACTATCTACCATCCATCATCTACTATCTACCATGCATCATCTACTATCTACCATGCATCATCTACTATCTACCATGCATCATCTACTATCTACCATCCATCATCTACTATCTACCATGCATCATCTACTATCTACCATGCATCATCTACTATCTACCATGCATCATCTACTATCTACCATGCATCATCTACTATCTACCATGCATCATCTACTATCTACCATCCATCAATCTACTATCTACCATGCATCATCTACTATCTACCATGCATCATCTACTATCTACCATGCATCATCTACTATCTACCATGCATCATCTACTATCTACCATGCATCATCTACTATCTACCATGCATCATCTACTATCTACCATCCATCATCTACTATCTACCATCCATCATCTACTATCTACCATGCATCATCTACTATCTACCATGCATCATCTACTATCTACCATGCATCATCTACTATCTACCATCCATCATCTACTATCTACCATGCATCATCTACTATCTACCATGCATCATCTACTATCTACCATGCATCATCTACTATCTACCATGCATCATCTACTATCTACCATGCATCATCTACTATCTACCATCCATCATCTACTATCTACCATGCATCATCTACTATCTACCATGCATCATCTACTATCTACCATGCATCATCTACTATCTACCATGCATCATCTACTATCTACCATGCATCATCTACTATCTACCATGCATCATCTACTATCTACCATCCATCATCTACTATCTACCATGCATCATCTACTATCTACCATGCATCATCTACTATCTACCATGCATCATCTACTATCTACCATGCATCATCTACTATCTATCCATCATCTACTATCTACCATCCATCATCTACTATCTACCATGCATCATCTACTATCTACCATGCATCATCTACTATCTACCATGCATCATCTACTATCTACCATCCATCATCTACTATCTACCATGCATCATCTACTATCTACCATCCATCATCTACTATCTACCATGCATCATCTACTATCTACCATGCATCATCTACTATCTACCATGCATCATCTACTATCTACCATCCATCATCTACTATCTACCATGCATCATCTACTATCTACCATGCATCATCTACTATCTACCATGCATCATCTACTATCTACCATGCATCATCTACTATCTACCATGCATCATCTACTATCTACCATCCATCATCTACTATCTACCATGCATCATCTACTATCTACCATGCATCATCTACTATCTACCATGCATCATCTACTATCTACCATCCATCATCTACTATCTACCATGCATCATCTACTATCTACCATGCATCATCTACTATCTACCATCCATCATCTACTATCTACCATCCATCATCTACTATCTACCATGCATCATCTACTATCTACCATGCATCATCTACTATCTACCATGCATCATCTACTATCTACCATCCATCATCTACTATCTACCATGCATCATCTACTATCTACCATGCATCATCTACTATCTACCATCCATCATCTACTATCTACCATGCATCATCTACTATCTTACCATGCATCATCTACTATCTACCATCCATCATCTACTATCTACCATGCATCATCTACTATCTACCATGCATCATCTACTATCTACCATCCATCATCTACTATCTACCATGCATCATCTACTATCTACCATCCATCATCTACTATCTACCATGCATCATCTACTATCTACCATGCATCATCTACTATCTACCATGCATCATCTACTATCTACCATGCATCATCTACTATCTACCATCCATCATCTACTATCTACCATGCATCATCTACTATCTACCATGCATCATCTACTATCTACCATCCATCATCTACTATCTACCATGCATCATCTACTATCTACCATCCATCATCTACTATCTACCATGCATCATCTACTATCTACCATGCATCATCTACTATCTACCATGCATCATCTACTATCTACTATCTACCATGCATCATCTACTATCTACCATGCATCATCTACTATCTACCATCCATCATCTACTATCTACCATGCATCATCTACTATCTACCATGCATCATCTACTATCTACCATGCATCATCTACTATCTACCATCCATCATCTACTATCTACCATGCATCATCTACTATCTACCATGCATCATCTACTATCTACCATGCATCATCTACTATCTACCATCCATCATCTACTATCTACCATGCATCATCTACTATCTACCATGCATCATCTACTATCTACCATGCATCATCTACTATCTACCATGCATCATCTACTATCTACCCATCATCTACTATCTACCATGCATCATCTACTATCTACCATGCATCATCTACTATCTACCATCCATCATCTACTATCTACCATCCATCATCTACTATCTACCATGCATCATCTACTATCTACCATGCATCATCTACTATCTACCATGCATCATCTACTATCTACCATGCATCATCTACTATCTACCATCCATCATCTACTATCTACCATGCATCATCTACTATCTACCATGCATCATCTACTATCTACCATGCATCATCTACTATCTACCATCCATCATCTACTATCTACCATGCATCATCTACTATCTACCATCCATCATCTACTATCTACCATGCATCATCTACTATCTACCATGCATCATCTACTATCTACCATGCATCATCTACTATCTACCATCCATCATCTACTATCTACCATGCATCATCTACTATCTACCATCCATCATCTACTATCTACCATGCATCATCTACTATCTACCATGCATCATCTACTATCTACCATGCATCATCTACTATCTACCATCCATCATCTACTATCTACCATGCATCATCTACTATCTACCATGCATCATCTACTATCTACCATCCATCATCTACTATCTACCATGCATCATCTACTATCTACCATGCATCATCTACTATCTACCATGCATCATCTACTATCTACCATGCATCATCTACTATCTACCATGCATCATCTACTATCTACCATCCATCATCTACTATCTACCATCCATCATCTACTATCTACCATGCATCATCTACTATCTACCATGCATCATCTACTATCTACCATGCATCATCTACTATCTACCATCCATCATCTACTATCTACCATCCATCATCTACTATCTACCATGCATCATCTACTATCTACCATGCATCATCTACTATCTACCATGCATCATCTACTATCTACCATGCATCATCTACTATCTACCATCCATCATCTACTATCTACCATGCATCATCTACTATCTACCATGCATCATCTACTATCTACCATCCATCATCTACTATCTACCATGCATCATCTACTATCTACCATGCATCATCTACTATCTACCATGCATCATCTACTATCTACCATGCATCATCTACTATCTACCATCCATCATCTACTATCTACCATGCATCATCTACTATCTACCATGCATCATCTACTATCTACCATGCATCATCTACTATCTACCATGCATCATCTACTATCTACCATCCATCATCTACTATCTACCATGCATCATCTACTATCTACCATCTACCATGCATCATCTACTATCTACCATCCATCATCTACTATCTACCATGCATCATCTACTATCTACCATGCATCATCTACTATCTACCATCCATCATCTACTATCTACCATCCATCATCTACTATCTACCATGCATCATCTACTATCTACCATCCATCATCTACTATCTACCATGCATCATCTACTATCTACCATGCATCATCTACTATCTACCATGCATCATCTACTATCTACCATGCATCATCTACTATCTACCATGCATCATCTACTATCTACCATGCATCATCTACTATCTACCATGCATCATCTACTATCTACCATGCATCATCTACTATCTACCATCCATCATCTACTATCTACCATCCATCATCTACTATCTACCATGCATCATCTACTATCTACCATGCATCATCTACTATCTACCATGCATCATCTACTATCTACCATGCATCATCTACTATCTACCATCCATCATCTACTATCTACCATGCATCATCTACTATCTACCATGCATCATCTACTATCTACCATCCATCATCTACTATCTACCATCCATCATCTACTATCTACCATGCATCATCTACTATCTACCCATCATCTACTATCTACCATGCATCATCTACTATCTACCATGCATCATCTACTATCTACCATCCATCATCTACTATCTACCATGCATCATCTACTATCTACCATGCATCATCTACTATCTACCATGCATCATCTACTATCTACCATGCATCATCTACTATCTACCATGCATCATCTACTATCTACCATCCATCATCTACTATCTACCATGCATCATCTACTATCTACCATGCATCATCTACTATCTACCATCCATCATCTACTATCTACCATGCATCATCTACTATCTACCATGCATCATCTACTATCTACCATGCATCATCTACTATCTACCATCCATCATCTACTATCTACCATGCATCATCTACTATCTACCATGCATCATCTACTATCTACCATCCATCATCTACTATCTACCATGCATCATCTACTATCTACCATGCATCATCTACTATCTACCATGCATCATCTACTATCTACCATCCATCATCTACTATCTACCATGCATCATCTACTATCTACCATGCATCATCTACTATCTACCATGCATCATCTACTATCTACCATGCATCATCTACTATCTACCATGCATCATCTACTATCTACCATCCATCATCTACTATCTACCATGCATCATCTACTATCTACCATGCATCATCTACTATCTACCATCCATCATCTACTATCTACCATGCATCATCTACTATCTACCATGCATCATCTACTATCTACCATGCATCATCTACTATCTACCATGCATCATCTACTATCTACCATGCATCATCTACTATCTACCATGCATCATCTACTATCTACCATGCATCATCTACTATCTACCATCCATCATCTACTATCTACCATGCATCATCTACTATCTACCATGCATCATCTACTATCTACCATGCATCATCTACTATCTACCATGCATCATCTACTATCTACCATGCATCATCTACTATCTACCATGCATCATCTACTATCTACCATGCATCATCTACTATCTACCATGCATCATCTACTATCTACCATGCATCATCTACTATCTACCATGCATCATCTACTATCTACCATCCATCATCTACTATCTACCATGCATCATCTACTATCTACCATGCATCATCTACTATCTACCATGCATCATCTACTATCTACCATCCATCATCTACTATCTACCATGCATCATCTACTATCTACCATGCATCATCTACTATCTACCATCCATCATCTACTATCTACCATGCATCATCTACTATCTACCATCCATCATCTACTATCTACCATGCATCATCTACTATCTACCATGCATCATCTACTATCTACCATGCATCATCTACTATCTACCATGCATCATCTACTATCTACCATCCATCATCTACTATCTACCATGCTATCTACCATGCATCATCTACTATCTACCATCCATCATCTACTATCTACCATGCATCATCTACTATCTACCATGCATCATCTACTATCTACCATGCATCATCTACTATCTACCATGCATCATCTACTATCTACCATGCATCATCTACTATCTACCATGCATCATCTACTATCTACCATGCATCATCTACTATCTACCATGCATCATCTACTATCTACCATCCATCATCTACTATCTACCATGCATCATCTACTATCTACCATGCATCATCTACTATCTACCATCCATCATCTACTATCTACCATGCATCATCTACTATCTACCATGCATCATCTACTATCTACCATCCATCATCTACTATCTACCATGCATCATCTACTATCTACCATGCATCATCTACTATCTACCATGCATCATCTACTATCTACCATCCATCATCTACTATCTACCATGCATCATCTACTATCTACCATGCATCATCTACTATCTACCATGCATCATCTACTATCTACCATCCATCATCTACTATCTACCATGCATCATCTACTATCTACCATGCATCATCTACTATCTACCATGCATCATCTACTATCTACCATGCATCATCTACTATCTACCATCCATCATCTACTATCTACCATCCATCATCTACTATCTACCATGCATCATCTACTATCTACCATGCATCATCTACTATCTACCATCCATCATCTCTACTATCTACCATGCATCATCTACTATCTACCATGCATCATCTACTATCTACCATGCATCATCTACTATCTACCATCCATCATCTACTATCTACCATCCATCATCTACTATCTACCATGCATCTACTATCTACCATGCATCATCTACTATCTACCATCCATCATCTACTATCTACCATGCATCATCTACTATCTACCATGCATCATCTACTATCTACCATCCATCATCTACTATCTACCATGCATCATCTACTATCTACCATCCATCATCTACTATCTACCATGCATCATCTACTATCTACCATGCATCATCTACTATCTACCATGCATCATCTACTATCTACCATCCATCATCTACTATCTACCATGCATCATCTACTATCTACCATGCATCATCTACTATCTACCATGCATCATCTACTATCTACCATGCATCATCTACTATCTACCATGCATCATCTACTATCTACCATCCATCATCTACTATCTACCATGCATCATCTACTATCTACCATGCATCATCTACTATCTACCATGCATCATCTACTATCTACCATCCATCATCTACTATCTACCATGCATCATCTACTATCTACCATGCATCATCTACTATCTACCATCCATCATCTACTATCTACCATCCATCATCTACTATCTACCATGCATCATCTACTATCTACCATGCATCATCTACTATCTACCATGCATCATCTACTATCTACCATGCATCATCTACTATCTACCATCCATCATCTACTATCTACCATGCATCATCTACTATCTACCATGCATCATCTACTATCTACCATCCATCATCTACTATCTACCATGCATCATCTACTATCTACCATGCATCATCTACTATCTACCATGCATCATCTACTATCTACCATCCATCATCTACTATCTACCATCCATCATCTACTATCTACCATGCATCATCTACTATCTACCATGCATCATCTACTATCTACCATCCATCATCTACTATCTACCATGCATCATCTACTATCTACCATGCATCATCTACTATCTACCATGCATCATCTACTATCTACCATGCATCATCTACTATCTACCATGCATCATCTACTATCTACCATGCATCATCTACTATCTACCATCCATCATCTACTATCTACCATGCATCATCTACTATCTACCATGCATCATCTACTATCTACCATGCATCATCTACTATCTACCATCCATCATCTACTATCTACCATGCATCATCTACTATCTACCATGCATCATCTACTATCTACCATGCATCATCTACTATCTACCATCCATCATCTACTATCTACCATGCATCATCTACTATCTACCATCCATCATCTACTATCTACCATGCATCATCTACTATCTACCATCCATCATCTACTATCTACCATGCATCATCTACTATCTACCATGCATCATCTACTATCTACCATCCATCATCTACTATCTACCATGCATCATCTACTATCTACCATCCATCATCTACTATCTACCATGCATCATCTACTATCTACCATCCATCATCTACTATCTACCATGCATCATCTACTATCTACCATGCATCATCTACTATCTACCATGCATCATCTACTATCTACCATCCATCATCTACTATCTACCATGCATCATCTACTATCTACCATGCATCATCTACTATCTACCATGCATCATCTACTATCTACCATCCATCATCTACTATCTACCATGCATCATCTACTATCTACCATGCATCATCTACTATCTACCATCCATCATCTACTATCTACCATGCATCATCTACTATCTACCATGCATCATCTACTATCTACCATGCATCATCTACTATCTACCATGCATCATCTACTATCTACCATGCATCATCTACTATCTACCATGCATCATCTACTATCTACCATCCATCATCTACTATCTACCATGCATCATCTACTATCTACCATGCATCATCTACTATCTACCATGCATCATCTACTATCTACCATGCATCATCTACTATCTACCATCCATCATCTACTATCTACCATGCATCATCTACTATCTACCATGCATCATCTACTATCTACCATGCATCATCTACTATCTACCATGCATCATCTACTATCTACCATGCATCATCTACTATCTACCATGCATCATCTACTATCTACCATGCATCATCTACTATCTACCATGCATCATCTACTATCTACCATGCATCATCTACTATCTACCATCCATCATCTACTATCTACCATGCATCATCTACTATCTACCATGCATCATCTACTATCTACCATCCATCATCTACTATCTACCATGCATCATCTACTATCTACCATGCATCATCTACTATCTACCATGCATCATCTACTATCTACCATGCATCATCTACTATCTATCCATCATCTACTATCTACCATCCATCATCTACTATCTACCATGCATCATCTACTATCTACCATGCATCATCTACTATCTACCATGCATCATCTACTATCTACCATCCATCATCTACTATCTACCATGCATCATCTACTATCTACCATGCATCATCTACTATCTACCATGCATCATCTACTATCTACCATGCATCATCTACTATCTACCATCCATCATCTACTATCTACCATGCATCATCTACTATCTACCATGCATCATCTACTATCTACCATCCATCATCTACTATCTACCATCCATCATCTACTATCTACCATGCATCATCTACTATCTACCATCCATCATCTACTATCTACCATCCATCATCTACTATCTACCATCCATCATCTACTATCTACCATGCATCATCTACTATCTACCATGCATCATCTACTATCTACCATGCATCATCTACTATCTACCATGCATCATCTACTATCTACCATCCATCATCTACTATCTACCATGCATCATCTACTATCTACCATCCATCATCTACTATCTACCATGCATCATCTACTATCTACCATGCATCATCTACTATCTACCATCCATCATCTACTATCTACCATCCATCATCTACTATCTACCATGCATCATCTACTATCTACCATCATCATCTACTATCTACCATCCATCATCTACTATCTACCATGCAATCTACTATCTACCATGCATCATCTACTATCTACCATCCATCATCTACTATCTACCATGCATCATCTACTATCTACCATGCATCATCTACTATCTACCATGCATCATCTACTATCTACCATGCATCATCTACTATCTACCATCCATCATCTACTATCTACCATGCATCATCTACTATCTACCATCCATCATCTACTATCTACCATGCATCATCTACTATCTACCATGCATCATCTACTATCTACCATCCATCATCTACTATCTACCATCCATCTACTATCTACCATGCATCATCTACTATCTACCATGCATCATCTACTATCTACCATGCATCATCTACTATCTACCATCCATCATCTACTATCTACCATGCATCATCTACTATCTACCATCCATCATCTACTATCTACCATGCATCATCTACTATCTACCATGCATCATCTACTATCTACCATGCATCATCTACTATCTACCATCCATCATCTACTATCTACCATGCATCATCTACTATCTACCATGCATCATCTACTATCTACCATGCATCATCTACTATCTACCATGCATCATCTACTATCTACCATGCATCATCTACTATCTACCATGCATCATCTACTATCTACCATGCATCATCTACTATCTACCATGCATCATCTACTATCTACCATGCATCATCTACTATCTACCATGCATCATCTACTATCTACCATGCATCATCTACTATCTACCATGCATCATCTACTATCTACCATGGCTCATCTACTATCTACCATCCATCATCTACTATCTACCATGCATCAACATGCATCATCTACTATCTACCATGCATCATCTACTATCTACCATGCATCATCTACTATCTACCATGCATCATCTACTATCTACCATCCATCATCTACTATCTACCATGCATCATCTACTATCTACCATGCATCATCTACTATCTACCATCATCATCTACTATCTACCATGCATCATCTACTATCTACCATGCATCATCTACTATCTACCATCCATCATCTACTATCTACCATCCATCATCTACTATCTACCATCCATCATCTACTATCTACCATTCATCATCTACTATCTACCATCCATCATACTACTATCTACCATGCTATCATCTACTATCTACCATGCATCATCTACTATCTACCATCCATCATCTACTATCTACCATGCATCATCTACTATCTACCATCCATCATCTACTATCTACCATGCATCATCTACTATCTACCATGCATCAACTACCGTCCATCATCTACTATCTACCATCCATCATCTACTATCTACCATGCATCATCTACTATTCTACCATGCATCATCTACTATCTACCATGCATCATCTACTATCTACCATCATCATCTACTATCTACCATGCAATCATTACTATCTACCAATCATCTCTACTATCTACCATGCATCATCTACTATCTACCATCCATCATCTACTATCTACCATGCATCATCTACTATCTACCATGCATCATCTTACTATCGTCTACCATGCATCATCTACTATCTACCATGCATCATCTACTATCTACCATCCATCATCTACTATCTACCATCCATCATCTACTATCTACCATGCATCATCTACTATCTACCATCATCTACTATCTACCAATGCATCATCTACTATCTACCATCCATCATCTACTATCTACCATCCATCATCTACTATCTACCATGCATCATCTACTATTCCATCCATCATCTACTATCTACCATGATCATCTACTATCTACCATGATCATCTACTATCTACCATACCAT
>JAJSRW010002017.1:0-21390 GCA_022414725.1 Microglena sp. YARC | reverse complement strand
GGCCTGCAGGTGCACAGCCATCCTTGATTTCCTCATGCAAATATTCACGGAAATGCATCTGAAATGTGGTTCTATAGCACCGATTGCCAAAGCGCATCTGGCGAGCAGTGTGATTGTTCATCCTCTTGAAAATGCGGTCATAGGCTTCCTCCATATTCATGAGAATGAGAAACGTTGCATATTCCTGCCAGTGGCCTCGGGTGGTTTAAATGGAACGTGAGACCCAAGGAGCCCCCCCCCAATACTGATTAGATGAGCAAGCGACCGCGACGTCGTCGTTTGCGTCACCCCATGGCCGTGCGTTATTCTCGTTGTTTTTCCACGTATATCCCCCATCTTGTGTTCGCAACGAGAGCTGCCTCAACTGCATTCGGAGTCGTAATCATGCCCGCGTTTATTCAACTCTGAGATGGCCGAATTCAGCTTTGGTGCTCACCAGGTTGAGTCGGTGCGCGCGCGAAGCAGCTCATGGATGGTGTCCTTGTTGACCATGCTCACGGGGATGTTCCGAATAAGTCCGCGAACCAGAGGTTGTTGTTCCTAAGGATGATGCCGGTTGACCACCCTTGTGAAGCACGGGAATCGTAAAGATGTAGACGCTGTGTGGGATTCTCCCTGAGTCTGTTGAAAGAAAGATCAACATATCCCAGACACAGCGGCAGCCCCCCGCATGGCTCGAAGTGCTCAAGGCAACTGTACGAAATGACCAGATGCACAAGGCATGGCGGCAATTAAGTCACTCACGGTGCGGAGGTGCAGTGTACCACCCGAATATCCGTCACGTTGCTCTGAAGGGCATCTGGCGGGAGCTTCGTGATTGCGACGTCTCGCAAAGAAACGGTCGTACAGTCCATGCAATCGATGCACTCCATGCATTCCTCATGAGGACAAGGCAGCTCACGGTGCATGATGTGTAATCGCTTGGATGAATATTGGATTGGGATAACAACTCTTCGATGGTGATTCCAACTCTTGGATGGGGATTCCAAATCTTGACCAGGCAGCACCCCATGTTTCTCTAACTCTTACAAAGTGCAGTACAGGAATACATGACGTGTTTTTATACATGAATGCAAAACATTGAAACCTGCCCATTGACCCAATATATATTGTATGAGTGGATTGGTCCTACAAAATGGCCCGTCCAGCAAAGAAACCTCCTTACATTACGCATTGCACATCAACAAAGACCCCGTGTTCTTTTGGGCCACGGTACGGGAAGAGGCGATTCGCTTAAGTGCGGCTGGTCCTTCAATGGACACTCTCGAAAGTACCGACAAAAGAACGATACGGAGTCTGCAGGATGGAGAGCCGTGATCTAAAAAAGAACCACGATATTCTCGTTAACATCCTGCAATTTGTTGATTCAAAATCGTATTGGTGTTCCACTGCCCCGTGGGTTGCTACACCATTAGGTTACACCGTAAGGTGTGCCGTACACGAGTCGGTTTCATTTTAGTATTCCGTCGACTGTAAGGATTCGGTTGTCAAATCTTTTCGTCTCAAGATCTGACCATCACGTTCGATTATAATGTGGCTCAATTTATTTTATAACAACTGTATTAAACATAGTGACGAGCCAAAAAATGCAAGAGACTACTATCGTGTTTATCACATTATTGCTACTTCTAATAATCACCTGCATTTTCGGAGGGTCAATGCGCCAAACACCGGTCGTTGTTTCCAAGTACCCCCCCACCAATATGGGCGGCAGCTATGGATTGCCCATGGAGCAGTTCAACGAAGAGGAGGAGTTCGACGAAGAGGAAAATCACAACAATGAAGATATGCTGGGTGGAGGAAACCCCATGGAAGTACAAATGGATTCAACCGTCGAGGGTATGGAGAATAATGAAGAAGAGGATTACCCCGAATTGGTAGCCCCCCAGGCATACATCTCTGAGGAGTTTGCTTCTTATTAATTAAGCATCTGACAACTCTTGAAACGAAGCATCAACCATATTCCACGGATGCAAAAGGTCACCCCGTAGTCTTCCATGTCGCCGCCCACTCGCAACACATTGGTATCCTTAATGGAGTCCAGAGGTGCGACGTAAATCGATTGTGTAGGGAGGAGGGATGATGTGACGCAACAACTCTCGATCTCAGGGTAGACGTCCAACATTGCGCGCATGCGATTTGTGATGCAGCGTTCAAATTCCGCATCTTCTATATCGCTAATGTTCACCGCAGATGCTCCACCACCGAAGACACGCAACAACCCTTTGAGGAGAACGTCCAGACAAGTCAAGAAACACTCTCGTCCGTCAATTGCGCGGTCGCAAAGCGTGATACGCAATGAAGGCGATTCATGGTTGTTGTTCTCTTGAAACACTAGCTCGGCAATATGAGAAGAAGTTAACGTCATGTTCATGTGGATGGTGCTCTGTTGCCCACACCCAACCATTGTTCTCTTTACTTCGAAGGACCTAAAAGTTTTCGTATTCGAAAGTCGTGGAAAAACGGAAGCTGAAAAATGGTCGTGCAAGTAATGGTTCAATACCATGTCGGCACGGGAATCACCACCCCCATCATCGTCGTCTTCGTCGTCCTCATTCTCATCATCATCGTCGTCGTCGTCGTCCTCATTATCACCATCGTCGTCGTCCCCGTTGTCGAGTTCGGCTTCGTTCCTGAGAGTAAACGCGAGAAAATTAGGGTCGTAATCTGGATTGAGTTCGGTTCGGAACCGGACCCCCGTGTCGCGTTTCGAGGACGTAGTACTTGATGTTTATCAGAATCTGGTGATTTACACCCTGAAGTCATAGAGCACCCCGTCGAACAACTCAAAACGGAAGCTGAGTCGACTCAGTTTCCCTATCGGGTGGAATGGCTTCCTCACGAGCGACACGAAGTCGAAACGAAGGTGCGCGAGTTCGCTCCCGCTCGCGAGTTTGAACACTCCCAACCCGGTCGAATAGCGACTTGATCTTCCGGAGCTGCACATGTGCTCCTCTATCTCGGGGCATCTAAGGGTGATGAAGCGAGGCCCTGCGAGGTTGACGATGCCGGGGGGACCAAGTGTGTTCATGTACGCCTGCGTGTCCTTGTCTAGCGTGAGGATGCTCATGCAGCACGGAAGCCCCCCGCTCAACCCACTCCCTAGGAATATGGGCTGAAATGTGCATTCGTGTATGCATGGGACTGGGCGTGTGTCGTCAAAGCCTAAAAGTGACGCGGCGGAAGAGATGAACGCCTCCGTTGACGGGTCGTAGTTTGTGCATGTAACGAAAATTATATTAGTCGACGCTTTAAATATGATCTTGTTTTGTCTATCCGCAGCCGCCCTGTTGCTGGCAACCACGTCAATTGAGATTGGTGCGAGCAACTCTTGCATGTACGTGATGAGGGATGAAATGGTTATTAATTTCCGACGATCATATTGAAGAAGTGAACACCACAAGACATGCGCGCCGCCCCATTGGAAATGATGCTATCGAATTCGGACGACGTCACATGCAGACATACGTAATACACAATGTCGTACAGAGGCGTGTCCGGTCCTACTCCACTGAATACCGACTGCATCCATATGGTACTCGACGGGATGATGGAGAAGTTCAGTGACGTGGAGTGCGTCGCAAGCCACTCTGCTAGTTCTCGGTTGGCGGGCGAGCCCGATGGATTCACCAACTCGACGACATCGTCCGTGACCGCGCCTCCCACGTTTGCTACGTTGAACACGTTCGTGTTATTCACTGTCTCGCGAACTGGGCCTAAACGGGACGCCTGAGAAGGAGTACCTAACAAACACGGCGTGTGTGGGTGCGAACTGAGCTGTGTAATCAGCGGCGACACCTTGTTGTTCATCAACCTTATGTTGCAGCAAAGGATGCGCAGATAGATTGTTGCCATCTACTGTAGCTAAATAATGAGAGGGGTACTCGTCTTGCACGGCTTTTATCGAATAGGGGATGCTGTGATAAGGTCTCAAGCTCCTTACGTACATCGTCGTGCTTTTTCAACGATCCCTGTAACACATCGACCGTGACAATCCTCAACTCATTGTTGTGCGAATCTACATTGTACATCGTGCTTGGAATAGCAGCATCGAGTATGTCCAGTCCGAAGACATACTTGACGGGTTCCTCAAACTTCACAACATAATCCGACGGTGTGCGATTGTACAGACGGTTGCGTTTGCTTGAATCTATGAACAACGTGAGCGAGTCGGACACAGAATTCTGAACAAGGTAGTCAACATCCTCAATGGGCATCGTTGGGTCAGAGGTGCTTTTTACACAAACAAACTTAAGAAATCATGTTGCGAATTCTTTAAACGATAAAAAGTTGTAGATCCTGTTGTTCTTCAATACATCAACTCCGAACAGGAACACTACCACCTTCAGCAACCGCGCACGTCCACCCTCCATATAGGCACATTTAATGATATCATTCACAATCAATCCGCACGGCGTGCCGTATACAAGGGTATCTTCGGACATTGCGACTAACTTGCCCAGTCTATCGTATGTCCGAATCAAGGATCGGTCACACATCTCAGTGTAGAGACGCATCAAACTCAACTCAACATTATATGAGGCGTAACCGCCATCATCATCATCATCATCATTAATCCATGTTGCCATAAAACTAAAAACGGAAGTCCTGATCACTCACTCTATCCACAACCTGTATGACTTGGAATGTCTTTACACCATTTTTTGGAAACAAATGTGAAGGTGGTACAACGACGCGAACATCGACGCTCAAGCATCCTTTGTCTTGAGTGTGGGCAGAAGGATACGGCATCACGAGTGCTACCGACAATGTCCATCGTGTCAGGAGACTGAATGTCTGGTAACAAATTCCCCCAAGTATTTGAAATTCCCATGAATGCTACAAGCGATGGGAAGCATGTGTGGTATGGGAAATCCGAATCGAAAACTCTACGAGACGAACGGGATGTTCAGCACGGTCAGCAATGGCATATGGAACTCTCCTACGGATGTGGAGCAATCTGTGTTGTGTATGTCCAGAAAACGCAGCTGGCTGAGGCTCTCTATCCCTGCAATGGACATCAAATGCATGTCTGCGCAGTACAGATCCTGAAGCGTGTTCCTGCACACACCGGTCCTAAACGGAACGAGGAATCGACTGACGTCCCCGATATGTTTAACCTCTTCAGATTGGGGAGTGCGGCGAACATCTCGATGTCCTCAACCTCATTGCTATTAGAGCAGGACACATGCACCAAATTCGCAAAGGACATATGGGAAAGACTCCACTGGTGCCGGCTCGAAACGAAGGTATCTTCACCGATAGATCCGACATGTTTGACACCACTGCTTTGAACTGCTTGCTCACGCACATCAGGCGCACCAGGTACCCCATGTGCATCTCATCACCCTTGCATGTAGACCATGATGACACGATCTTTTCCAAGATTTCGTCCGGGAAGAAAAATTCCGCCGAGACCCTCTCATGTACATCCACGTCTATAGCATCCGCAGTGTCCAGCTCCATGGAGAAAGACTCTGGAGTGTACGGGACATCTGTTGTCATAGGTGATACTACCACAGATGGTACTACCAAAGGCGATGACGACGATGTAGTGTTGTCTCCTCCTACCACAACATTGGATGGTTGTTGTCCTGCTAGCTCAATCAACGAGCTCATCATCATCCTCAGAACTGCTACTATCGGTGTCTTCTAGTTGGCCTTCTATCGCCGCAATTGTGGCTCTCAACTTGCGCATCCCTCCGTGTTCTGATGGCAGAATCGGGCGCTCGCCTCCAGAGAGTATCTGTAGAATGGTATATCATCAAGCTTGATGCAAAACACCGACACACTTGTTGCTTGTCCATCCATGGCGCTGGTAGCAAAACCATTGCGTAACGCGAATGTATCTCTGCTCTCGACAACGGGAGTTCTCCTATGCGTACAGACATCACCTCCGATCCTTCGACTAGTACGGACAATACGTGTGCATTAATCGAGTCATCGTTTGACGAAGAGTTTTCAGAGGCTAGCACCTCCTTCAACCGGTTAAGGCTGGTCGCTAAAGCGTCGGGTATCGACATAGGGAGGAGTGTGGTTCAATGCGTGAAATCAGTAGTTTATCGTTCCAGAATAACAAACATCGCTTCGAAGTGAGTGTATTATACTACAAAAATTAGGGTTAGGGCAATGATATCATGCGGCTTTTGGCGAAGCCGCTTTCTGTATATCAGGCTACACTCGGCGGAACATATAAATTAAACCGCTTTCTGGAGTGTACGCATTGCACATCAACAAAGACCCCGTGTTATTTTGGGCCACGGTACCGGCGATCGCCGATTGTGTACCGAATTGTTTCCCGGAGATGCCCCACTGCACTTGCGGTCGATGCACCCGTGCAGTTTATCTTATTTCTCGCTCATTTGTTTATCGAACCGGATATCTTTATCGATCGTCATGTTGTGTATTATACGCTTGTTCTGACATTCACAAACGCAAAGTTCAATGAAATGATTCCTGTCAACATGAAAATGATGAGTAAGCCCATTATGCTCAAGTACGACTCAGTCGATTTATGAGAGAGGTGAATCGAATCTTCAATGTTGTACAATATCATAATAATGTCTTCGACGTCGTCGCTCTCGCTTTTCATTGCTGACACCCGCCGTCGTTTGCGATTTTTGTGGATACCCATTCTCTTACCCAATAGCACACCAGCTTCTCCTTCATCTTCATCTTCAGATACAACAGGATCGGCAGATGGGTCAGTGATACCAGATGGGTCAGTGATACCAGATGGGTCAGTGATACCAGATGGGTCAGTGATACCAGATGGGTCAGTGATACCAGATGGGTCAGTGATACCAGATGGATCTTCCTTTGTATGAGAGAGAGTAACATCAACGTCATCGCTATCAGAATCTGTACCAACCATTTGTTTTGTACCGGAATGCAACCTCATCGTTCGTTACAGGGTAAAGTGGAGAACCCTTTACTGTGGTATCAAATAAAGTGGACACACCTTATACTCGGGAGTATCGAGAACCTCTTAAACTCCCACAAATAAGAATCAGGTGGTGGTGGAGCTATTTTTTTCCCACATTCTATATCTCCAAGGCATATGAGCATTTCCTCATGATCGTTCACTCTTGAGCTCAACGATACTATTGAGATTCCAATGGCCGCGAGTATCGATATCGCTACGATGAATAGCACGATGTTTCCAACCAGGTGCATCTTTTTTACATCATCTAAACATTTAATTTATAATCGCAATCCTCAGGTATCTGCGCATTCCAGACGCGTAAAAAAAGGTTCACAATCAGAAGAAAGTCGCAACAGGTCAAGGCGCAGGCAGGCACATGGAACATCAGCTTGATTTAACAAATTGCATCGACAAGACAGATGTTTCGGGATGTTATTGGGAAGGCAATGACGAGTCATGTGTAACCAACGTTTCACAACACATGAAAACCCTTTGCTCGTCGCACACACATCTCATGGCATGCAAAAATAACATATCCTCATATTTCCTGTCCCACAAATGGGATATGTTCAAAAAGTTCGCAAATGCCTACGAGAGCATCTATTCTCCCACGTTCCACGGGAGCAGCTACGGCGTTTCCCTCTACAGACCGATAAGTCGCTCTTTCTTCAAGCTCTGGGAGATTTTGCACGACTTTGAACCAGACCTCAGGTTCGGGAGAATGGCTCAATGTAAAAAACACCCGGTGCGCGCCGCATTTCTTGCTGAGGGCCCAGGAGGCTTCATGGAGGCGTTCACCAAGTATCGCTACGATTACGGAACATGCGAAGGTGACGAGTACCATGGGATAACACTCGTAGACCGGTCAAGTCGCTCTATTCCAGGATGGAGAATCGCACCTATTCGCCGGTTGGCAAGGTCAGGCAACGCATGCGGAGTATGGCTGCACAACGGGGAGGATGGAACAGGCAACCTGTACAACATTTGCAACGTCGATAATTTCGTTGATGCCGTAGGTGGGAAAGGCACCGTAGACTTCGTGACAGCAGATGGAGGCTTCGACTTCAGTGGAAACTTCAACCACCAAGAAGAAAGAGCCATGCAACTCGTGGTGGCACAGCTGTATACAGCTATGTGTCTGCAAAAACATAACGGGGTGCTAGTCATAAAATATACGACATACACACGATCGCGATCGTACAACTCCTATATATCGTTCGTTGCGCATACAACACGGTGAGGATCGTGAAGCCATTCACAAGTAGACCGGCAAACTCAGAGAAATACGTCGTCTGTTCCGGGTATAATATGAACCAACCTCAAGACAACGATACTGATGATTGTACTCTTACAGCGTTACGAAAAATATGCGAGGAGCTTGTCCTTGCTCCGTTTGAAGAACACGAAAACATCATCGTAAGCTCGCTAAGGCATGTTTTCACCACCCTTCAAAGAAAACCCACGTTCGTATCGTTTCTCGAATGGTTGTGTCCACAGAACACCTTCTTTGTTGAAAACCAAATATGCGCCATCGAGAATGTCATAACGCTTATCGGCAAAAAAGGAAACGAGTGCGACCAAACCCAACAAATGAAAACAACCGCATCACTCATCGAATCATCTCTAGAACAATCGATCAAATGGTGCGCCAAGTACAACATCCCGTACAATTTATCCACGGAAACCGCAAGTCTGCTTGAGCCAAACCGCAGAACCACAAGTACTCTCGTACTCCAAACCCCAAACCCTTGACAATACCTATATTTAATCGACGACGCTCTTTCCAACACATAACTATCGTATTCATTTTCGACTCGTTTTCTCTTAACGGAGCTTCGCTTTACCTGACAAAATAACCACAATGACCACCGTGTGGGGCGACTGGTACGATCCGTGGACTCATCAGAAGAAATGCCTGAAGTGGTGCCAAAGCATGGAGGCCTACGACGTGGAATCTCAGTACATGAAGCAGTGGAGAAACACCAACGAGCGCCGAGGATGGGGATAATGGGTATGCCACCAGGAAGCGGCAAGACAGCGATCATGGCGTCTTTGGTGCTCAAACACATCAGAGTGCAACGCGGACACTCATGGAGTTAACCCATACGACACGGTCAGGGATAAATCCTCCTCTTCCACACGTTGCTACGCCAGCATCCCCATGATGAGTAAAGAGGATATGCGCGTCTGGGGAAACGTGACATTCGTCATCGCAAGTGCAAACCTTGTCTCCTACTGGTATGACACCATGAATAAGATGGGTGTACCGGAAAGTCGCATCATATCTGTCCCATCGCACGTCAAGATGTGCACTGAGACGCTGGTAGACAACATTTCAAACGCGAAAGTGGTCATATTTTCTCCTGCTTCCTACAGTCGTCTTATGAAAAGGCTCAACTCTTCAAACACGCACAGATGTGTGCGAAGGTTGATCATCGACGAAGCCGACTCGTTATTGGTTCCTAGTGGTATATTGATCCCAAACATCTTCATTTGGCTGGTCACCGGCACACACTCTTCAAGTACGTGCAAATACCCCAGTACATGAGGCACTTGATCACTATGCCACCCATCAAATGCGACAGATACGTGGTGTCGGTGTATGTGGACATGACAAGGTACCCTCCTGTCGTGTTCAATCAACTGAACGAGTTCACTAAAACGTTGGACACCCTCCATGCGGTACGGAAGCTGGACATTCAAAGCGTCAATGATATCCAGAAGTCGCTACCTACGGATACGATACAGCTCGGAAAGCTGATGAAAAATGTCACCTACCAAGATTCTTTCCATGGAGCTGACCTGTCAGAAGTACTGTTTTGTGTCTCTAAGAGAAATAGACAAGTGCAACAACACTGTCCGCATGCCATGCTGCAGCAGGAGGGCTGACGCAGCGTTCCTTGCAAAGTTTTATGATATTTGCTTTGAGCAGCGAAGAAAGGATGGAAAGCTGTGCATCCCTGTTTGCAGAGGTTGCGACGCACTGCTTCCTCTAGACTTCACGACACAGTTGCCAGACCCTGTAAGCGAAGAGGAGTTCTTGGACAACTTTGATCGCATGCGAACCGTGCGGTCGACCATCGACCTTGTGCACACGATTCTACAGGATGCGGAGCAGAGACGCGATCACGTCAACATCATCGTTTTTAGGGACACCACTATGGGCGAAGATATGCAGGAATTGGTAGAGAAGTGTGTGTCTAGGTTTGGATACACGACGCAGCTGATTGGGACCTACCTGACACAGGAGAAGCAACTGTTGAAGTTTGGAAAGGAGAAGACGGTCCTCATAATGAACACAGGGTCTGCACAAGGTCTGAACATTCCCCAAGCTGATGTCATTATCGTGACGCACACCCTCACTCCAGCGAAGTTCAAGCAGCTGGTCGCACGAGCACGGAGGCCACCACGAACGAAGTTGGTGAAGGTGTTCCACATGCAACTTTGTGGATTCAATTATGATGAATAAAGCTGAACATCACGATCGTCATGGATTCGGTTTCGCCATTCTTCTTCATACAATTGTTTCAAATAATTTTGGGACACTCAGTATAATTTGAATGATATCCCTGAAACCAGATTACATCAAAACGTTTTCGGGTTACAATTTGTGATGTAGCATGGGGTCATGTTGTACATTGAGAATTGGAATTGATTCAATATACTGTAACATTATTTAACTAAAATTCAACAATAATCAGTTTTTTTCGTGTGATAATCAGCTTGTCTTCCACGTGTTCGAGTCTGTCTACTAGCTCCTTGATGCTCTCTACAAGCAATCCCGCAAGATTGCCGTAGGCAACGCTAAGCGACCCGCATGGGGTGCGGTACACTGCCTCGGGTAGGATTTCCTGAACCTCTTGCGCGATGAGACCGGTGTGTCGTCGCCTCGTATCCGAACCATCACCGCTTATGGAATCTTTCATGAAGAAAGTGCACCCGCGCATCCCTCTGACGCGGTGAAGCGGGGTCCTCGATTACGACCACATCCGTCTTGGCGTCTCTGTCAGATAGAGTGACAACACGGTACCAGTGGCGAATATGTCGCCTCCCACTGCGAGACGCACGTTCGTCAATGTCGGGTCGGGGTTGGATGTTCCTATCCCGAGAGTCTCTCCTATGTGCATCATGTCCCGCACTTGCACCGCCACCTTGAGCTCCGAACTCCCGTACCCGGCGTCACCCTCCTCCACGACGAGCGCCCCACCACGAGGGTGGCGACGCCCCCGTTGAAGGAGGTCGCCCCTATGGTAAGAGCGCCCATGCACTCCATGTCGGACCTCACGGTGGCGGAGTCGAACCCCACGACGAGGTTGCTGCACAGCGACGCGTACTGGGCGGTGGCGTACAGGTTGTTGCTGGACTCGAACCCTGCCGCGAATGAGTCCGTAGAGATGCGCACGTACCCTTCAGCGAGAGAGACGTTCGATGGCGACATCCATGAAAAGTCACCGTACCCTACCGTCAACGTGTCCAACACAGAGATGTTCCCGGATGACTGTACCACCCCCACCACATTACTGCCCCCCCCCAGCAATCAAACCAGACGCGTTAGGGTTCTGGATGTTCAGGAGATCAGACGGGCCGCGTATGCGGTAGGCGTCCACGCGCTCCCACTTACGGCGGTAGTCGAGGTAGGTGTCGGAGAACCCAAGGCCCCGCGTCTCGGGATACATCAGCTGGTACATGTCGTACACGAACTCCTTGGAAGGTACCGCGTCTGGTCCGGACGGGAAGACGCCACCGGACTGCATGGCCGTCCTAGCGAAGGACACTCGCGCCTGGCGCAGTGGATCGTATATTCCTTATACCGAACGCATCGAAGCTACCAGATGTGCTTGCGAGAGCAGCCCTCACGCGGGGGTTGGTCGAGGGGGCGAGCAGTATGCGTGATCTCTCGTAGGATACCTCTAGGACTGCAGCCTCCACTATGAACCCGTTGTCGTGCTGGACTAGACGGATGCGGTCGTCCGGTTGCAGGTCGTTCGATGTGAAGTCGGCTACCAGGTTGATCGAGTACGGGAAGTTCGATCCGGCCTGGTATAGAGTGCGAACCTTGGCTCCGCACATGAGCGTCGCTACGAACACTCCCCTTCGGTCTATAGACGGCGAGAACGGGTCCACGCCGTCTACCCCCGCGATCGCGTCGCGGATGACGCGGTTTATTATGCTCACGTTCGACTGCGCGCCTATGTAGACTTTGGCGTCGAAACCCACCGGTAGCGTGGGCATGACATTGGGTAGGTTCGAGTAGGCGTCGAAGTGAACCAGGGCATCCTCGATAGTGCGCACGTTGCTGTACGCGGATAGCTCCGGATTTAGGTAGAGCAGAGTGTTTATATCTTGGACATCGGACAAGGGCGCTGCTGCATACCCAGACATATATGTTTTCTATTACACATATTTTTCAAATTAAATGCGACAGTTCAACGGACCGGGCATCTGGTCCCCCCATGAAATAGTGGGTGCGAAACATGGTCTGGAGCGGATTTGGGATTCCTCGGTGCTGATATATCAGGATAGCGAGTCGTTCCGGAGACTCTAAATTCTGAGTAGAAATTTCAAAAAATCCGCCGGGATGCAGGAACGCCCATTACAGGTACAAGGAAAGCTTTTACATTGTTTGCTTCGACGAAGCAGGATTATAAGTTGTGTCCCACTTTATTTAAGAAATATTGTATGTTTCATTTTACTGTTCCACCGACTGTAGTCGGCGGAATAATAAAATTTGATAACAAGTGTATACAAACGATTGTACAAATGAATCAACAGACACAACACCAAATGTACGATGGAGCAATCAGCAGCCGCATAACATCTGGTAGTGCCGGAAGCTGTGGAGGCGCTGCCAATAATGGCGGTAGCGGTAGGTGCCCCCCTAATAAATTGGTGGGTGCGCCTTACACTATGTCCCCTTCGTGTGTGTACACCGCTAGCGGGGAATACGTATGTGGTGGTGGTGGCGACGGCTCTCGTACGTCATTCGGGGCGACGGCTCTCGTACGTCATTCGGGGGCGACGTCTCTCATACGTCATTCGGGGGCTACGGCGCTCGTACGTCATTCGGGGGCGATGCGGTCTCCTCCACAGGAGGGGTCCCTGTCTCGACATCCCAACCCTCGTCTTGCAGTTCGTTCTACCATGACACGTACGATGCTATGAAGTCTCCATCGCATCCCCAGAGGCACTTCGAGAGGTGTGGAAGAACTTCAATGGACAAGATGCAGGACTCCGTCCCATGGCCATTGGTGGGTCTCTTGCTGCGACTGAAATAATCAAGTACCGTGAATGTGCATAAGGGTAAATAATGAGTTGTCATAAAAACAAGTTGCAACCTCCGTTTTTTGTAACTAAGTCGAGACGAAGCCACCATGATGTCTAGGGCAGATATACTGATGCTATCGTTGTCCCAGTTTTTTAGCACACGGACGCACATCATGCGCCTGGTCTAATCTGGTTGAACCGTCTTCTGCAGCAACAGCTTGGGCTTCTTCTACTGACGTTTCAAAGATATCCTCCAAGATATCTCTTCGGTTGATTGACTGGTTTGTGACGAACTATGCCAAAACGCACAACGTGGTGAATACACAGCCCAATAGCATCGCTTCCTCTTAATGTGACCGACAATACCGTATGCAGCTTAAGGCTTACTCCAAACAGCAATTCGACCTTTCCGCCGCCGCGACCGAATACTGTTCCACTACGGATCGGAAAAAATAGAGACGACGGTCGGGCAACTGAACTTCTTCCGGTGGATGATCGAGAACCGCATACTGGAGTACGTAGAAGAGCATGTGGATGAGATCGAGGCAGACTATGATCTCTAGCACGCAACACCGCACCTGCAAGGACGATCTCCCTCACTAGTATAATTTCCCCAAAAGAGTTTCCTGTCCTTCTCCTTCATCGCAAGCAGCGGCACCACCACTTCTAAACCCAACTGTGCAGGATGAGTCGGGTGAAGGGAGATTGTGTGGTAAGCTTTGAATAAAAATGGATATGCATTTTTTAAACAAGCTTTTACGAAATGAAGAAAATTCTCAGGAAACGCCTTCGTTCCCCCACTGGAACTCTTGGAGCGTGTGGAAACACAGAATCCCTGTAATGAGTTTTGTGGAAGAATTCTTCTTCAGCTTTGATCGGCTATCGCTCGGTCTTGATGTAATCATTATATTCTACGTGATTTTCGTTTTCATGGGGACAGTCCGAAAACCGCGACAAATGATACTAATAAGGACACTTCCAGAACACTTTCGACCGCTCTACAACTTCGCTCTCCGTTATTGTATCAGAATAGGTATGACAAATGTTATGAAAAACGAGTTGTTGTAATCAAATAATTGGCATTATAAGGGAGTGTTCCCATTTTATTTGAAAAACAACTTCAAGTATGTTCGATCATGTTCCGCGCCCACCCCAACATAAGTTGCGAGTGCTGACAGACGCCTCGCGACAGACGACCCACCAAAGTGCGGCGAGGCTCTGTAAGTGCATCAAGTGCAATGTTAAGGCGTTGTCTTGCTCGAGGCTTACGGTCGCAAGCTTCGGAATTACGCGCAACGCCGAAAGAATGACAAGTCCTAGAAAATCGCTGGGGACCATGTAACGACCCTCCATGGAGTGCAAGACATCGTCATGCTCGCCCTCTGGCCTCCCGAACCCGACTCTGTCAACTTGTGTGTCGTTCCACCAAAATTGCACCACAATGGGTCGAGGCGGCTGAACGCTACTTGCCAAAGTATTTCCACGGACGACGACCGTGGAGTACAGCCAGTACGATCATGCTGTACACGGATGCAGAAAAACGTCTTCAAGAAAATCGGTTGATCATCACCACCGAAACACGTTCGTCGCCTCGATATGCTAGTGCGCTGTCCAATCACACCTCTGGAATCCCGTGGACAGAGTCGACACAGCTCTACTGCTTCCAGCCCATCCTCCATCGCCCAAAGTGGGTTTTGTCTGCTTCTTTCAAGCCGTCCCAACTCCTAAATCTCAACTTCAGCATCTCTGGAGTCGATATCGGCGGTCTTGTGTCGCTGCGAGCACTCCTTCATTGACACCAGTGCCAGGAGCTGGTCTCGATATGACAACAGGAGACGACATTGATCCGCTGTCCCGAGTTACGGGGACATATAGCCTCTTCGCTCGGCCTGCCACGTCGCACACAATAACATTTGATGAACGCACTCGGACATCGACGGATCAAGGCCAGAGTCCTCGCTGTACAAATCCACGACTACGGCATCCCTCTGTCAGGGAGCTCGCCATCTTGTACCTCACAAATCTAGATCGCTCGCATGCACTCCAGGCTTGCCGCGGCCGAGCGTGCCCCCGATTACAAGTCGCTACGACTGAGGGCGAAAGTTCTTCGCAAACGACTCTCGGCGGCTCCCGGACCCTCGGGGACAGCGGCAAACTAGCACGCTCGACCGTTCTTCAGGCGCTTCTGAGTCAATGGTGATTTTGGGACGGGAGCCGTCAAAATGCATCATATTCAGCACGCCGATGCAATCTTCTACAAAGTCTGCGAGCCTAGGGTCTGGTAACGAGCAGGGATTGATATGTGACCCTTCTGAAGGCGCACCGTCCTAAAACGAACACGTCGGTATGACGCGTACAGAACGAGTCTCGACGAATCTTGCTTCTGTGTCTGTGTTGTTGTCCGTATTATTTTTTGACTCTTGCTCAGTGTCCGTCCGGTTACTTCATTTCTCTGCTGCGAGTATTTTCCTACGGGATCAATCGGATGTTACAAAGGTTGCTGTTCTCTCGCGGCCAAACTAGGACAGACCAGGCAAAGTGATGAGCGCGTTCTCGATGTCACGACGCACATACTCTCCTCCACAGGAGGAACTGCAGGTGGCTAGTGGGCCCACGCATGGTAAGTAGGTAAGGAGGCGACTTGGTCATGCCTAACCCTGTGACGCCGGGCGCCACTGTGCGCTGCCACGTCTTATTCACGTCTTGTTTCACGAAATGATGGTTTGGGGAGAGATGGGGGGGGACGGGACCATGCGAATGGGCTTCGATGACGCCATTCATACCATCAGTCTCATCGGGTCAGGCATCGGCTCGCTCAGTCTCAGCCCCTCAGCCTCAGCTACGAGACCGCCAGACTCAGGATCAGGACTCAGGAGTGATCTCAGGATTACTGAGGATCATGGGGTTCTTAGGCTCAGTAGGCACAGCTCAGGTCTCAGGAACGAGACTCGCAAGGATCGGCTCTCCAGTTTACACATTAGTTAAGGGTTTCATTGAAATGTCGTAATTTTGGGGGAGGGGTAAGCAGGTTGCTGCTCATTGTGCGCCTGGACAGCCGGCGGCATAAACCCCCCGAATTATCTTCGCATCGCAAGTTCAATGAGCAGGCACATATTCGCTTTATTCCGGGGCAAGGACACCCTCCTCCTTCTCGAGGAGCACGGATGGTGTCGCGTCGCTCGTTAGACGATACGCAATATTGGCGGGCCTACAGAATTGTCGCCGCCGTTTCTAAGGACGACGTGCTCCCCACAGACGCTCCCACGCACGCTTAGAAACATGTTCTGTCGTTGCAAACTTTGAACGTTGAACGTGCATCCTTGCTAGTGACCCTGTCCATGAACCCAACTTGACATAAGTTTCGTCCATCTAGAGATACAGTTTTTGACGATTCTTGGAGTCGTACGGGGCACGATCTCTCGACATATCAAGACGGAATTATAGGGGTCTCAGTGTTTCTTTTCATCAGAGGGACGCAACACTCGCATGGGTCGGCGCATCACCTTGGTTGGCTGGTTGTTGGCGGACTGATTGGGATGTTTGCAATGTCGTATGGTGGTTTCGGAATCACACGATGTAAGGGCTCTTCTTGTCTATATATTCTGTTCAAGCACACCAGTTGCGTCGTTCAAACTATCGCCTAACATGTTGCGCGAGTCCATTATGTTTTGTTTGTCAATTTTTGTGACTCTTGGTAGATGATGCTTGCGTTTTTTGAGTATGTTCCACCACAACCGCAAGTTCCTCCAGTTGCGTTCTAGGGAAGTCGATTTCCACAACATAGTCCAATATACTCCGACCGGAATCGATCCGCGACCTTCGACAGGCAACGAGCTCTCTAAAGCAACGGCCCGTCTTGCTACCATGTCCGGATAGGGGCCCCCCTCCGCCTTGGTTGCGATAGTTTCTAAAATATTAGAGGCATCCCATAATTTGTCGATCTTCGGTGATATTTTGATTCGTCGTCATCGTATGCGCCTCGCTTTCGTGATAGGAAGTACTATTGTCGGTACGACGAAAATACCCCTATGTGAAAGAGAAGTGGCTCGGCGATCCCCACCGCCCTCGAGATAATGCATTGGGCCACGCCTCCCACGGCTGATTCTGCAATCCTTTCTACCTCCTTGTGAGTGCTGTAGCAAAGTCCTCGATGTGCAACTAGTTGTGTCGCGTCCAGCAGATCGCAACGTGGCTCACATAAATGACATCCGCCACTAGTGAGAGGTCTACATGTCTCACAGTCGTCGAAGTCGAATCGTCTTTTATACGCAAGGGTATGCATGTGTCATAGGGGTGTACGATCGTCCTCTTCTTTCCTTGATAGGAGGTTGTTTTCACGTGCGCCCGCTAGCGCTCACCATGTCGACGACAAAGTGGCGCTACTCTCCCGTTCTCCTCGAGGATCGTTGTTGTCATGCCTTAAAGTCGATGCCACGGATATCAGAGCGCTCTCCGCTTCGAGATGTCGATTTCTTTTTTGAGGGCGAATGTCGGTACGCCTGAATCCGCTGAGTTCTCCATCTCACCCACCACCACGGGGGTAGACAGATGCGTGCATGTACACGTCACGTTGCGTTCTTGGTGACTGGAAGGAGCGTTGTGAGCAGTGACGTACGCGCGCGACCCACGATTTGCTCGATCTATCTTCAATGTGAAACCAAGTTCTAGAATGTGCAGCTCTCTAAAACGAACGGAAATCCAAGCCTTCCGTGCCGCGGTCAGTGATCAATAAAACGCTTATCAGCTCTCCATGTTTGTTCTCAGGCATCGAGCGACCTTCCAATATACGCTCCAGACTCTGGGATCCCTGTGCTCGCGCAGCCCCGATCGCGTAGGTCCCGATTCCACCCCGGTAGCCCGTGTCGGAAACGAGCGGTACCCTCTGTGCTCAAGTGCTAACTGCCACAGGAAGCACCCGTCCAAATCCAGCGGGATACACCTCGAGAGATCGCTATCGTCCGTTTGCCGCTATGCAGTCGGCGACATTGTTGATTTTGCATGCGTTAGCCGGGCGCCAACTCAGGGCCAGAGGAATGCCGGTACCCCCGGACGGTACTTCCACGCGCCACCGTTGCGAATCGAACTCCATGCCAACGACCCGGAAACCCGCCTTTGCCCAGCATGCACGAGACTCTCCGCCGCCCTTAAGAGGAGCAGGGAAAACACATTGCACATTTGACTGACACGCTTTCACCATGATCCACATCATCACATCCACCTCATATCCACATCATCCACCTCATCATCCACATCATCCATCCACACATTCCGCCTTAAAATTCCGGCGGTGTTGCCTCGTACGTCTCCAACTGCAGGCCCGCTCATCTCGCTCGCAAATTTCGTCTACCTCTGGCGACGCTTCCGTGTGACCCCTGTTGCTTTAGACGATCATGAGCGTCTCCAATCGGTCAGATTTAGGGATGCGGATTTGCTTATGCGCGTCCCAACGTCACGATATCGCGGTTTTTGTTTGCGCATGCTTTTTGAACGAGCTGAGATTATCCCGAACGGTGAGGAATGGTGCGTCGCCACTGAGGGCGTGAGGATCTTCAAACTGAACGGGGACCGTCCGGGAGTACGAGCGTACCCCTTGCGCGGATGCTATGTCGGACATGTCATTTAGTTTCTCGATTTTGTGTTATGGAGAGGTTAAGAAGGGTGTGGAGAACGCGGTGTATAGAATTGAACATGTGGTCTGGGGGGTGTGGCCGTGAGGAGAAGCAACTTATGTTAGATGCTACTCGGAGCACGCTGCAATGAGCCGAACGCCGATTCCATTTGTGAATTCCGAAGATGGTGCGCCTCATCAACAACATATGATGGCTCCCAGAGACTGATATCTAGATCGCGACCCCGGGTCGGGCAGCGGATACTAAATTTGCGAATGAATTATGCCGAACACGTGTACTTTTCACCACTAGAATGTCACCTCTATTATTCGATTGGTGATATCTTGATCCCCCGCACTTGGTGTTTACGAGATGCTATGCAGCCGCTATCGTGACACTTTCGCAAGAAGTTATCGTTGTAGCGTTTGGACGAAGCTATCAAGAACACTTGTCATCGTCGAACCCTTTCACAGTATGGAAAACTCGCCGTGCATGTCTTCATCGCCTTGCCGGTCCCGTGGAAAAGAGAGCAAGCCGTGTAGGGGGTTCCTGGTGCCATGAAAATTACAAAATGGAATCTCTGGTTGTGGGCCAAAGAGAACGTTCTCCTTTGTGCATTCCGCATCCATTGCTCCTGGATGTAATCTTAGACCCCTGCCTTCGACTCTCGACTCACTTCTGACTTCGTTCGTTTCGTTCTGCGTCGGTTGGGCCACCGGTCGACACTACGTCTGGAAAACCCACCACCATCACCACAAAAAAAACTCCTCTTCCGTGGATCAATTGCGTCCCTGCCAACTGAATAGTCGGGTGTGAGTATGTTTCCCCTGAGAAGGAAGAACTGATCACCACGAGGCATGGGGTACGAACACTACTTCTTTGCCTTTGTTTGCCTTTTGTTAAACTACACATTTTTTGGAAAAAGAAAAAAAATCACTCTTGCCAGTGCTTTCAACATCAGGCCACACCACAGAAGATGAAAGGTCTTGAAAAAACAGCAAAAAGTCCTTGACGATGGCTTTGTGCGTATCCCTCTCGCTAAGGGTTCCTGAATGATAGTGGGTGAGTATGTCCCTGAGAAGAAGACTGATGTCTAAATCGAATGGGTCTCGTAATACAGATGATGTCGGCAAGCGCTGTCTTTCATCCAAGTACTTGTCCGCAGGGCGGCGTCCCTTCATGTGTTATGCTCCTCATGGGACATCCATCATTCAACAACATGGCACCGCCCTCCAATTGCGTCAAAGGTGTTGACATCGGAAGTTTCTCACACGTGACATCACCGTCGTTCGCGCTGCGATCTCTCGATGACTGACGTTGATTCATGAGTCGTTTTTGGAGATATGAAGAAGAGAATCAGACTAAAAACAGCTAAACCCTATATAAGGATTCGGTGAACCCAGCATTCTCTGTGATGCTATAGCACTTCAGGCAACGGGGCTAGACGATACGGTCTTCCTCACGCGCCCTAGGCCGTCTTCCACTTCGTGCTGTGCTACCAAACTAGATCCAGGATGCCTTCGCAAACGGACTTCTTGCTCCGCACTACTTGTGCAGATGCTTACAACTCTGTATCGCATTCTCATGGCATCCGTGCACAAGTGTCTGCAACAGCTCCACAAACTCAAGATACCCTACCAAATTGAGATGCAAAGCAACATAAAGACTCAGTGATCACTCAATAATGCATCCGCAAATCGTACACGCACATTACTCACTGCGAAGAATAATATCCTTTGACAAACTCTTTTTTTACAAGGTACTGGTAGTGATGGCACGTACTCTGGGCCATGCTTACTTACATTATATTCGGCACAATGCAATTGCACCACGCATTTTGGTACCAGGGCTATGCACATCTTCCAATGTTTACATCATTCTAGTGCACATACATAGGCGCACATTGTAACCCATCGACCTTTCAGAGTATCCACAATTTAAAACGGTAAACGGTGCGGGAACGTGTACTGGACCCAATTGTAGAGAACTTGACTACTTTCACAACAATATTCGAATCATACAGTCGGAGACACAAATTGGGACAGCTCTCGCTTTGCAAGAAGACACTCACGTATAAGGCATGTTTATTACTAAGAAAAAAACCATGTATCTCATGTCTATTGCTTTCAGAAGCCAAAAATACAAGTTCAGGAAATAGGCTTTATATATGCGAGACTTGGGGTGTCCCACATCAATGTCCCTAAAGCGGTTTTATGCCTTGCGAAGTGTGTGTTATGTGTGTTGTTATTAATCTCAAGACAATGGTATTTCATTTGTCTATCGCTCGCATTGTAGCCGCTAGTCACATGAAATGCGACCGATGAACGAACGTCAAGAAGTTTAACCATCACCCCTTTATCATCTCATATCTGATCTTCTGATATCTTTATTAATTCCGCCCGGTTCTGTTGACGATCCAATGAGATATGACGATTCATGCTGTTTCGTTAGCCGCTGAATGTTAGTGAATGCCATTCTGCAAAAATGTTGTTCCTGATGACCATATTTTGCAATTCTCTTGATCTCTCCGGGTTGTTTTCCAACAAGCTCATATATTATTCCTGCTGTCCACCGCACCCTTCGAACTAAACC
>JAJSRW010001103.1:0-49913 GCA_022414725.1 Microglena sp. YARC | reverse complement strand
AAATCCCACTTGCCTCTTCTCCTCTCACTCATGCCAGTCTCCCAGGCTATTGGTTAGGCCCACCCGGCCACCCCTACACATTCCCCTCACCCCCACCAGCTCATCTTTTTTTCCCTGCCCCCTGCCGCCCCCCCCCCCGCCCCCATATTCCCTCTTGACACAGGGTTTGGAACCTCTGTCCTCTAGGCCTGGAAGAGAGGGTCCATGGAGGGCCAATGGAGGCCATAGTTAGAAGTGTGGCCATTCAGGCATGTGATGGGGATTGGACCATGGTGTCAGGTTCGATGAGCAGGGACCATCAGGTAGGAGGGGGGAAGGTTGGTGGTGTGGTGGTGGTGTGGTGGTGGTGGGGGGCTATGTACTATTTATGTAAAATATGCCCCAAGCAGGGACTATTGCCCAACCCGTCTTAGGGAAGGGCTATAAAAAAAAGAAAACGCCACTATGAAGCGCCTGAACCCTGATGTGAGGGGGGGGGGGGAGAGCGTGGGGGGGGGGGGGGGGGGGGTGGCGGGGGGGGGGGGTTGGGTGTGTCGTCCGCTGCCCTGGGGGGGGGGGTAACAGAGTGGTAAGAGGGGATTGATACGGAGGGATAATTACTCTCTAATGAAGGGCACGGTCCTATTCCTACGGCATCCTTGGCTATCCAGGCCCAAAAATTCACATGGAAACATCTGTTCTTTTTTTGAGGTAAAATTCTGCAGGGAATTTGAGTTGTTGTGAGGGAGTGGATGTTCGGGCAAATGACATCCTTTCAGTAGTTTAGTAGAGCTGAAGTCTATACCCTTGGACCTGTATTGGCCCCAGCTAGTGTTTTTGCTTGAGCCTTACCCTCCCCATCTGGATTTTCGCCCAACCTTGGAGACCTGGGCTAGGTAACCTAACATTTATCACTTATTCCTTCCAGTAAAAATCTCAGTCCCTGCGAGCCTCCAGCCCGTTTGGGTTTGACCTACAAATATTCTGCCGGTGACTCTGGGTTTGAGTTTTCGACTGAGAGTTCTTGTCCATAATTCGGTATGCCCCCGCCCCTTTCCCTCCTTCTTTTAAACGCGAAGAGGATTTGAAAAATACGGTGTGTCGCAGGGTACCAGATATTGTTAGATGGTGGATTCCTAATATTATATTAGTATTCTCTATAATATTATCGGTAAATTCAGAGGTAATTTCGGCAAAAAAACTCAAAGGTGTATTCCATATATTTAAACGAGTATACATATAGCAACTCTTGGGTACGCCATATTTTTTGGACAACGCTAGACCACACATGCCCACCCCGCAGTTTTCGGGCCATAGCGCAGTTCTTCCCCACCACACCTTACCCCGGGCTAACCATCCTTACCAGGCCTTACCCTTTAATCCCCTCACCGCGTGTGAGCCTCTCCTTACCTACCTTACTGCCGACTGAGGTATACCGACCTTGACCGGCCTTAAACCCCCTTACCCTTACCCCGCCTCTCCCACCTTGCCAGACCCTTCCCCTTGATAGTCCCACCTTCCCCCTCTCTCCTCCCTCCCTCCGTCCCTTCCCCTTTCCCCTTCAACCCCGCCCCCTCCCCTCCCCTTCGCTCCTGCCCCTCTTCCCCTGGTTCTCCTTTCCATCCTCCTTCCCTTCACCGCTCGGGCCACCACTTTCCCCTTAGCCCTTTCCCTTACTCCCCCCCCCCCTCCCTCTCTACCTCCCTCCACCCCGCCGCCCCCCCCTTCTCCGCTTTTCCTAATGCCCCCCCTCTCTTCCTCCCCACCCCCTTCCCCCCCTGTGTGAAATCTTACGGCAAAATGACGAGGGCATATAACCCGCCTTAACCAATACCCTGTGCTACCCCCATACTATCTTACTAGTATCATGGAGTTGAGACCAGCGCCCCCCACACCCTTACCTGGGTCGGGAGTTACCAGGCCCAGGGGTTCCACCACACACGATCACACATGTCCCCGTTACACACCCACACCGACCCACCCAACACACCACATGCAAGCCCCCCCATGGCCTCTCTCTTCACCCGCCTTCCCGTCCTCAATTCGGACGCCCCACCCGCACACCGGCCCCCCACTGCCCCCGCCCCCCACCCCGCAGCCCCACCTCACACATGAATTTGTCACTTGTTGTGGCAGATTTATGGAGCTTCGATGATGGTCCGCCTCGCCTCGAAGACGCTGCTTCACGGGGGATCCAATCTCTGCGGAAAGGGGCAAAAACTTGCAGAGCTTGAAAGCAAGGGCCCTGGGCTTCTGAATGCAGATAAAACCCACACTGATTGCAATATAACGACTGTCGGCAGAGGCAGCGGGGCAATAGTTTTGGTGGATTTTGACACTCCTCAGCAGGGGTTGAGGGGAATTTTGCTAGGATCTTCTATCGATGCACTCCATACCTTGCACAACTAAGACAACTGCTGACACAACTGACTCAGTGCTGGGAGGTTGGCCGCATTCACCAACTTGGGGGGCATCATGTCCTACTCCAAGCTGCATTGATGAATGAAACATACACTGCATACTTGTCACACTCACTGTTACGCTCCAATACATTATGTTGGGTGTGATATGAGCCACTCGTAGACACAGAGGTTGCCCCACACGTCTACCACGATGTATGTGAGTTGCAAATAGCTGCATTTGATCTCCACTCGCACAGACCTTCTGTAGTATATAAAGTGGGCCGCAGTAAGGCGAAATGGGTTGCACCTTTGGCCGTGGGCTAAATTGTGAATGGATCACGGCGGGTAATGTATCCGGCCTTTGGCCAATATATAGCCTTTGGTAAATACCATTGGCCAATGATTAATTTGTTTCTGTGTCCGTTGACGCTCACCAACCGCTGTTGTTGGTGTCCACCCGTCATTGTTTGGCCATTGGCCAATTAGGCATCGTTTTTGCGTTGGCAAATTGATTCATTGGCTGCCTATTTACCTATTGCACGCAACGTTGGGAACATTGCCTTAGCTATTTGCCAATGTCATCGTTGCCTTCGTTGTTGTTCGTCTTTTGTTGCTAGGTGTCTTTTGGACTGTGATTCTTCGGCCTGTTTTCTCCCACTTGCCGGGGTGCCATTTTTTCTGAATGGGACCCCCCACCCCACCCGGGCCACCCTCTAAAGTTTGTTCCCCACTCCTCCCCCACCCCCCTCATCCATCCCCTTCTCACGCAAACACACACACAACACCACCACCAATGGGTTAAAGTATCAGTGGCGGGGGGTCTCGGCTACCTTCCTCATATTTGAGCCCGGGCCTTTACCTAAAGCATTGCAATGAAAGGCATGCAAGAATAGCTCAGAAATGCACTCGCACATTTATGTGATGAGACATACCTGAGGGGACCAGACATGGGCCCATGAAATAAGTCAGACATGCAACACACATACCGCAAATCACATACCGTGAAAAGCAGCCAAGCCTGCCATGCATGGTAAGTGTAGCTGAACTGTACACTGATAAAATGGGCAGAGAAAACAGACTGTTGATTTGGCCTGGAAAAATGTCGACTCTTAGACTGTTAATGTGTTATTCCTTGCTTCTCGTAGACAATGGGGCAGAGGCACGGTAGGTAATGACACAGTTGTTACACAGGGGTGAGATAAAGGCATTGGCGAACTTGCCGGAACTTAATAGAAATAGGAGCCGGCGGCCTCAGGGCAAGCCGGTGCTACAATCTAAGCGCCCTAGCTGCCTGATGGTATCAGCCTGCTAGCTGGCTACCGGTCCAGGTTCGCAGACCTGGCCGGGTGTTACCGTGTACAAGGGAAGTATGGTACAGCCTGAGAGGCGTACCATAACAGTTAACCGTAGACTTTCTATAGTCGAGTCGACACTTGATTCGTTACTACTACATACAGGTAATTGTATCATGACAAGGTGTCAGGAACTGCTAGGCTAGGGGAGCTATGAGGACATCTGTCCACAGAATACCCTGTATAGACTGTTAAGCGGACTGTTGTTGTTTAGCGGTTGATGTTATAGTTTATGGTAACACATACCAAACAATAACTGTAAGATTGAGACTCGATAGTGTTTAAAAAAGAGTGCTAATATACCGGTATATATATATATATACATACATACATACCCGTAAGACGAAGTCAGGGTCTACAGGGCAGGGCAGGGCCTGCCGGGGAAACCCGACAGGTAGCACTAGCTAGCACACGGCTCGTGGCTTGGCCTTGTAGTCACCCAGGCCGGCCACGCAGCTCCTTGTAACATACCATGCTACAGCTACATGCTGTAGCATAACAATACCTGGTGAGATGAAAAGGATTCCAAGAAGACAAAAAAATGGAAGGCCTTTCCCGGAGAGACGGTAAAGAGGCAGAGATTGAACACAATTACAGCCATGGAAAGGCACAAGGACTCAAGAGCAGGGTACTACATTTTGTCAAATTGGTCAACGCTTAAACGCACAAACGTCAAATTTGTCAGCGCTTTGTAGTGCAAAAAGTGCAAAACTGCGCGCTGCGTCCACCGGGGGTTATAAAAACTGAACGAAATGCGCAGTGAGGCTCAAAAAGGCAGCGTGTAAAAGCGCTGCCGCACGCGCTTTGTAGTACCCTGCTCAAGAGTGTAGGTCAATTGCAAGCCTGGACTTAAGTGGGAGGGATGTAAAAACTACGAAGCACAATTGGGAGACGAAGAAGTGATGGGTGTGAAGGGATGTCAGAATTCATCAAATTGTTACACTCAATTTGTTGCTAATTTATAGATTTCCAACAAAAATCCCATCCCCGCTCATAGTACCGGTAATTCTCAGAATATCAATTGATAATCCTCACCTGAAGCTTCCGGAGTTATTTGTCAGCGCACAGTGACAAAGGGAAGTATCAAGAGAATCTGATCGTTACAGTTAGATAAAGCATTCAAGCAATGCGCAAGGAGGAAGTACTGAGATAGCACGGTACCTCAGGGTACCGGCATCAGAGTCCGTGCCATAGCTAGCAGCGGCACTGCAGTACAGTGCTACAGGGCGGGAGACCTGTGCACTCTAAGTCACTCTAGGTGAACCGGGAAAACCCGGTGAATAACATCACCTGATCTTCGTAATAATAATCATAAATCCTTAGAATAATCCACTGTTAGACTGGTGACTACTGCTAGCTCCGGCTTACGCAGTGGTGTCCTTAACTTCACGTCCTGAGAGTGGCGCATTACTCGGATGTAACAATTTCAATTTCAATTTCCTCTGTTAGACACCATCAAACATATCTCTTTATATTCAACATGATATTATACTTCATGAACACGACATGCAACAAAACAGGACAGGCTTATCGGCGTCACTTCTAGTGGTGGCCTTGTGGGTCAAACTAGCTTTTTTGTTTGTATGTGTGACCTGCGGCTCATCGCGTTGTCCATCTGTCGTCTTCACACTCACTGCAACAGCACAGCCCGGCCGACCGTATGGACTTCAATAGGGTTTCGGAGGCGGCTCCGGCAGCTGAAGAAAAAAGCTGAAATGTGTCAAAAGGACAAGCTCGCAAGCTCGGAGGAAAGGAGGAGGCAGGCCATCTGACGTGACATCTGATGTTGCTGACGTGGTTGTTTTATTTTTGAGGGGTAACGGAGATATTGTTGAGGGGTACCCGAGATATAATAATCTTCTTCCTATGTCAATTCATCTTCTTCGTCCCTAATCTTTTCCCGCAGGTAGAATATTGGTTTCCTATCATGGGTCTCCTAACCCTCCTACCCCTGTTCCCTAAAATTAATTTATATCAATTTCTGCAGGCGGGAAATTATTGTTAAGCAATCCGTTCGGGCAATTTTTGCAGGCAGGAAGTTGTTGCAGACTCAGCTGTGCCAACAGCAAATCATTTTCAATGTCGTTCCTCGTTCTTTCTGTTCTATGCTTTATCCATGGATCCGCGCTTATCGAGACCCTTTTAGGCTTCTGGCTGTGGGAAAGGTGAGCTTAGCGATTTAATTTTTACTTGGCTAGCAGACGAATTGGCTCTTCCCTGGCCTCGTTCGGGTTCGTCTCCATAACCCATACGTCCTGTGCTGGGTCCAGGAATCCTGGGGATGGTCGTCCTCTCTCGTTTATGTTCTAGATACACAGGACAGGAGGGAAACGACAAATGAAAACGCCGCGTCCACAGTCCGCGCGGAATTCATACGTATAGTGCGCGCAACCTTGAGATACGTATGCGAAAAGTGCCTTAGAGGGTAATCCCGCCCGACGGAATCGAACACGAGTCGGTAAGATTTCAGGCCAGTCAGATTAACCGGCAATTTTGACCGGCGTTCTTGGGGAAATGTGAAGATTTGAAGATGTGACGATGTGAAAACAATAGCACGATTTCGCGTATGTATCGCATAGGTCTGTCCCCTTAGATAGGGGGCCGACCAATGGGCTGAAACTAATGTAATAATAAGGGCGTCTGGATGCTCGTCCCGAATGAAATTACCAGAGTTATGAATTGAATATATTTTAATTGATTTCGATTTAATGTTGAGTTTTGTAATTCACTTTAATTTGAATTTCAATGACGCAAGTTGAATGCAATGAATTTTATTGGATGTAATTGAATTGCATTGAATCGATGGATGTTGTAGCATTGTTGACTACAAAGTAAAGAAACAGGGAAATTTTGCAGGGTTTCAGGTTTGTAAGCAAAATTGAACGTGTATGTACTGTTATGCAATGCGCATACACAGACAATCACATACACACACACACTCGCATACTCTAACACACAATCACATAAACACACTCCACATATAACACATACTAGCACAACGCGGTAACATTCACATGCATACTCACACACTCACTCACATACACACACACTCACATACTGACACACACAATCACAGGCACAACCTATCATACATATTAGAAAACACGACAACATTCACATGCATACTCACACTCTCACTCACATACACAAACACTCACATACTGACACACACAATCACAGGCACACCCTATCATACATATTAGAAAACGCGATAACATTCACATGCATACGCACACACACACACTCACATACACACACACACACACAATTGCATACTCGCACACACAATCACACGCACACACACACTCACCCACATAAACACATATTAGCACACTGGATTACATTGACATACGTACGCACACACACTCTCACATTAACACATAGTAAGACGCGCGATAACATTCACTCATTTACACACTAACATTAACACATATTAGCACAAACATAGACACGGTTCTTTGCCCATGATGTACGATACCAAAGCACTAGCTGGACAGTCAAACATCATTCAATACAAGCAGCAATTCAGATTTATCAGGTTAATTATTTACAAATTCTTATCCTGCCGTTAGGAGGAGGATAGCTGAAGTCACTGACCTTTATCTAGTCTAAGCATACCCCAGAAAGTTCTAGGTGGTGTTCATGACATATGGTTCCAAAGTACCAGCTATACAATCAAGAATCACTCAATACAAGAAGCGATTCAGATTAATGAATTCAATAAATACCAAATAATTAATGTGCGCTGTGTTGAGGACGAAGGTTAGCTGAGGTCACTAACCTCCATATGGTCTAAGCATACCTCAGAAGGTTCTTTGTCTAATTACGTATGGTAACAAAGCATCAACTAGACAGTAAAAAATAACTCAATACACGCAGCAATAATACAGCTTTAGCTGTCGAATTATTTACAAATACTTATCCTGCTGTGAGTTGGAGCCTAGGAGGATAGCTGAGGTCACTGTCCACCCTATGATCTTAGTTTAACCCAGACTTTCTTGGTTGGATGGTGTACAATACCGAGAACCAGAAAGGCATGGATTGTTACATGTTTCGCTTAGCATTCAGTTGAGTTATATTTATTTGTGTGCTATTGATTGAATTGGCCTTTGTTTGACTATAAGGCTGTTGGACTCGGTAGAGAGATAATGCTCAGAACATGGGGCAGCGTTCTAAAAACCCCATCAAAACGTTGACACAGGAAACGAGCATATTTTCATATGAAGGGTACTGTGAATACTGGGCACGTATGAAAGAAATAAAACATAACGTGTTTTTAGAACTGTGCGTAGGGAGGTCCTCGGACAACACTAGGGGGGGAGAAGGGTAGGGGGGCGGTAATATATGGCTGAGGGGGCGGAAGTAGGCAATGGAGATGGTTGGAAGACCCCCTGGGATGTTGTGGAGTGGGCTTATCTATCTTGGGTCAACACCTGCCTGCCTATGACAATGCAATGGAATGGAATGTCATCTCGAATGCACGCAGCAGGGCGGGTTCGGATGCAAGTGAGTCAACACCAGAGACAAACACCACCCGAATGGGAGCGAAGGGAAGTTTGCGTGGCTTCTGGGGCCCCCCGCGGGGGTTGCCAAGCTCAATCTCAAGCCCACCAAAGCCCACCGACCCAAGCCCACCGACCCAAGCCAGCACCGGGGGTGCCAAGCCAGGCTGGAGGTTGGCGTGGCGTGGCGTGGCGTGGGCTAGAAGTCAACGGAATACGGCGATTGTCCGCGTTGCTTGCGACTCGTTTATAATTGACTCGTTTATATATATATGACTCGTTTTATAATTGACTCGTTTATATATATATATATATATATATATATATATATATATATATATATAAAGAAAACCATGGTCGTGGTCGTGGTGGTCGCGGTGGTCGTGGTGGTCGCGGTGGTCGTGGTGGTGTCATCATCGCGTGCCCACGTGCCATGGGCGTGCGAAGTGTAACCGACTTGCAACCGACTTTTCGTTCACCCAACTAGCAACTCCCCGCCTAGCGGAATTTTCAAATACCAAAACTGCAGATTCGCTAAGCTAAGCGCGCGCGCTCATAGCATGTCCACAACTGCCTCCGATACTATGACGGCAAGACATTTAGAATCAGAAGATCCTCTCCTCGGAGGTCACCAGCCGACCCTCATATGGCATGGCATGGCGCTCGGAATAATAGCTTTCAGTTCTTCACGGATAATGCAACCATGATGCATGGTAACGGTCCTAATGGGCAGGAGGGCCCGCAACACCGCCAGCCAGCGCTCAAAGCGCGCTTGCCAGAGCAAGGAAGAGAGGGAAATAGCCAACAAGCGTCGACGTGATGCCCGCGCTGGCTGGCGCTCCGTTATGCTGGTAATCTCGCAAGGAGTCAGGAACGAGCTACCGACCGTGCCTGAGGAGGAACACGAAGCTGGTAACCAATCCAGGCGCCAAGACTATGCTGCCCAGTCTGAGGAGTTATGCCAGGATCATAATCAAGCCAGACCTTCATATCGTGATGCTTTTTTTCTCCGTCTGCGAGCGTTGCCACCATTCATCTCACGCATGCGCAATTTTACCATGCCATCACATCACATTCGTAGTGATTGGCATCCAGTTGCGATAAATTACCATACCTTTGTTCAGATCGCCATGGCCATTCCGTCCCCCTGGACACTCTCGCGCTTGCCACGATCATCCCATCTTTGCAAGCTCTTTTCGTTGTATAGAATATGAAGTACGTTGCTGCGATTTTTGCTGTCCTGAGTTGACCGAGTCTCGACTGGGGCACTGTACGAGAAGACGAAGCTGCAGGTTTGTAGCCATGCAATTGCACCGTCCGGTGTTCTCGCGGGCGATCGGAATCTGAGCGCTCGCAATGTTGGTAGGTCCGAAGCACAGCGGGTCCCTCTTTCTGCGCGATTGAATCCCACAGGGTGAAGTGAAGGGTACGAGGTAGGGAGAAGAAGATTGTGTGTGCGGGTTGGTGTTGGGGGAAGGGAGGGTGGGTGGGGGTAAGGTGAGAGAAAGAGAGTGCGTGTGGATGGGGTGGGTGAGGGGTAGGGAGAGGTCAGAATGGGGGGGAGGGGGGGATGGTATGTGTGTATGACAGGGTGAGAGGCCACACCTGAAGCAGAAGGGAATAGGTAGGGAGAAGAAGTGTGTGTGTGTGTGTGTGTGGGGGGGGGGGGGGTTGGGGGGAGAGGCAGGGAGCGTCGAGCAAGGGCTGAGATGGCTGATTTCTTGACTGTGGTGTAAGTATATCTATTTAGGAAGCTTTTTATGTCCACCACTACCACCAGCTCCCCTCCCCCCCCTTGTTGGGGGACCCATTTGAAGCTTTTATGTCCACCACCACCACCACCACCACACCAACCGCCATCACCACCCTAAGCCAAACATCACCCCACCAAATCCCACCCCCCTTTGCAGCATACACCAACCCGTCCCGCCTTCTCCTCCCTTGTTGGTGGACCCTTGTAATAAGCGTCTATGTCCACCACCACCACTAGCCTCCCCCCCCCCCCCCCCACACACACACACACACACACACCCCTGTGCAGCATACCACCACCCTGTCCCGCCTTCTCCTCCCTTGTTGGGGACCCTTGAAAGCAAGTCAAGCAACAGCAAGGGCAGGGGCTTGCCCCCTCAGTTGTAGCTGGGTTGCTGGGGTTGCTGGCGTTGCGGTGGCGGATCCCACACTCGCAAAAGAGGAGGGGCACTGGTTGTATTTCACCAACACACATGTGTTTGTTTATATAAGAATTTGTTACTGGCATTACTGGCCCTCCAGTAGTTGCTGGCGTTGCTGGCAACATGGCAGATCTTGTAAATAGGTGGGGCACAGGTTCATTTCACTTTTACAGACTTTTGCTTTATTTTATTACATTTGTTGCTGTCATTGCTGTCGACAAGGCGCATGATATTCTCACAAAATATTGGTGTGTGTGTGGATGTGAGGGAGGGTGGTTCGTTCTTTGGGAGTGTGGATGTGTTGGTGGTAGTTGTTGCTGGTATTGCTGGCATTGCTGGCGACAAGGCGGATCCCGCACTCACAAAAATAGGTGGGTATGTGGATGCGTTGGTGGTATTTGTGGTGGACTTGGGTGTATGGATGGTGGTGGTGTGATGGTGGCGTTGTGTGCGTGGATGGTGGTGGCGAGTTGGTGTGTTGCCCCCCTCCAGTTGTTGCTGGCATTGCTGGCGTTACTAGCAGATCCCGCAATAATAATAAAACAGGTTGGGCACTGATTTTATTTTATTTCACGTTTACTATATTGTATTCCACCTTTTGCTGGCGTTGCTGGAGACAAGGCGGATCCCGTACTCACAAACGAGGTGGGGCACTGATTTCTTTTCACATACTCACCTCTTTTGTGAGTGCGGGAAAGTGTGCCCAAGACCCCCCAAACGTATAGGGCTATCCTAGGACAGCGGTAATCTGTGGGCTTCACGTAAATATTTATAATTCACTGGCTGGCTCAGGGGAGCTGCCTAGAAGCTGCTGCTCGTAACTAAGAAGAAAAGCACAGCCCCTAGCCCTGCTCTAATCTGTGGGCTTTACATACTGGCTGGCTCAGTGGAGCTGCCTAGAATCTGCTGCTTGTAGCTGATAATAAAGGCACTGCTTTTAGCCCTGATCTAATTCGTGGGCTGTACATACTGGCTGGCTCAGGGGAGCTGCCTAGAAGCTGCTGCTCGTAGCTGAGAAGAAAAGCACTGACTTTGGCTCTGTTGTAATATGTGGGCTGTGCACACTAGCTGGCTCAGGGATGCTGCCTAGAAGCTGTTGCTCGTAGCTAAAAAGAAAAACACTGCCCCCCCTATCTCTGCTCTAATATGTGGGCTGTGCACACTGGCTGGCTCAGGGGAGCTGCCTAGAAGCAAGCTTCCGCTCGTAGATGAAAATAAAAACACTGCCCCCCCTAGCTTTGCTCTAATCTGTGGGCTGCGAGCACTGGCTGGCTCAGGTGAGATGCCTAGCAGCTGCTCCTCGGAGCTGAGTAGAAAAGCACTGACTTTAGCTATGTTGTAATATGTGGGCTTCACATATTGGCTGGCTCAGGGGAGCTGCCTAGAAGCTGCTGCTCGTAGCTGAACAGAAAGGCACTGCCTCTACACTGCTAATTTGGGGCTCTACAGCACCCTTTAATTTGGATCAAAAGGTGCATTCAAATGGTGCATTCTAGGTGGGAAGGGTGCTCTAGGTGTGCAGAAAGTGTGCCCAAGACCTCCCTAATGTATAGTGCTAGCAAACCTCTAATCTGTGGGCTGTGCACACTGGCTGGCTCAGGGAAGATGCCTAGAAGCTGCTGCTCGTAGCTGAGAAGAAAAACACTGACTCTAGGTCTGCTCTAATCTGTGGGCTTTACATACTGGCCGGCTCAGGGGAGCTGCCTAGAAGCTGCTGCTCGTAGCTGAGATAAAAAACACTGACTCTAGCTATGTTGTAACCTTTGGGATTTACACACTGGCTGGCTCAGGGGAGATGCCTAGAAGCTGCTGTTCGTAGCTGAGAAGAAAAATACTAACTCTAGGTCTGGTATAATCTGTGGGCTGTGCACACTAGCTGGCTCAGGGGAGCTGCCTAGAAGCTGCTGCTCGTAGCTAAGATGAAAGGCACTGCCAATTGCCCTTATCTAATCTGTGGGCTGTGCACACTGGCTACATCAGGGGAGCTGCCTAGAATCTGCTGCTTGTAGCTAAGAAGAAAGGCACTGCCTCTATTTAGCCCTGCTCTAATATGTCGGCTGTGCACACTGTCTGGCTAAGGGGAGCTGCCTAGAAGCTGCTGCTCGAAGATATGATGAAAGACACTGCCAATGGCCCTGCTCTAATATGTGGGCTGTGCACACTAGCTGGCTCAGGGGAGCCGCCTAGAAGCTGCTGCTTGTAGCTAAAAATAAAGGCCTTGCCTCCAGCCCTGCTTTTATCTGTGGGCTGTGCACACTGGCTGGCTCAGGGGAGTTGCCTAGAAGCTGCTGCTCGTAGCTATCAGCATCAATTGCGGTTCACTCGATCGTTTTATGTCTTGGTGACTACTACTGTACTTCCTTAGAACTATAGCTGTAGATAGTAACTGCTTTTCTGTCTGTTCTGTGTCACACTCTGTGACACAGTGCCAGCTTCTCGTAGGCAGCGTCCCTTGGCGTAATTTCTGACACGCGCTGTCTAGCCAGGGTCTAGACCCTACTGTCTACATCTTGTTCCCACCGCTGGTGTTTTCCCTTAAGAGGGTTCCCCCAGTGTTTTAACGTTTCTCATCCTGCGTTAAAAGATTGGCGCGTTGACCGCTGCGAGCATCTCACAACTGTTGAAGTGTATAAGCTGATAGGTTATCGGGTCCATCAAGTTAACACTGCTTTACAATGCAACTTCCGCGTGGTCCTCTCCTTGGCTTCGACAAGCTTCATTCTGGAAGTTCCGAAGTCATGAAATCGACGACTGATTGGCTGATTGATCGGGCGCCATCGGCCTCTGCTTGCACTATTGAGAATCCTTCCGCTGTTGCGGAAGCCACACCCCCTTTGCATTCCACCCATTTTCCCGCTTCCTCCCCTGCCGTCTGTCGCCTCCTCCCGCCTGTCGATGATGTGTTGATGCATATCTGTGACGTGCATACTCAAATCAGTGAGTACTCCCTCGGTGCTGTGCCTAAGTCTGCCCGCTTTGTGGATGATGCGATCTCTAATGCCTTTGATACCGAGGACGAGGATGACTGTGACGTGCAGACTCAAGTCGGCGACTAGCCTGGACATTGGTGGAGGTAACCCGTCTTTGTCTGCTCGCGTCCTTGACGCCGCTATCATATCTCCGGTGTTTGAGGCTCTGCCTGCGAAACCGGAGGTTGCCAAGCCGACCAAGCTCCTTGCTGATGTTCCACTGTCTACGTCCTCTGTGACCACCTTTGCTCTGCTCAGCCGACGGTCGGCTACTGGCATGAGCTTGCGCTCTAGTGGCTCTGTGCTACCATCTGGAGATTTTTTTCGATCAAGCTGGCGGATCATCAGCTCCATCTGGCGGACCGCCGGCACAGCCGTAGGGTTCGCCAGAGCGTTCACTAGAAAGTCCTACAGCGTCTGGAACTGGAGATTCTGGAGGTGGCAGGAAGCAGGGAGGTACGGACAGCCCCACTACGGATGGTGCTCCCTCTACCCCCCAACCGGGTAATTCCTGCTCTCCATCTTCAATCAAAGAGAGCAAGAGGAGCTCGCAAGCTTCATGATTCGCAGACCAAGTGGATAAGTGGCCACCTAGAAGCTGGGGGATTGTGCTGTAACTCATCTATGATCTATGCTCAATGAGCATTGCTCATTTCTATCACTAGACCGACTACTTGCGGAGAGTAGGGCGAGAACTGTAGAGCAAAGTCAGCCATCCCACGAGGCTAAAGCGCAGCAGGGAAATTCCGCTGTGGAGCAGGCCGAAAGCGAATTAGAATGAGAAGAAGACCGTGAGGGAACCAGGTAGGTGCTGCACAACCTGGAAGAAAAGAAGGGCGCCTGTAGGCGTGGCTGGTTCTATTGCGAGCACTGTTGAGGGAGAAAGTAGCGGGTTTAACCGAGGATCTGAGATTTCCGAGGCATGGAATTTGAAAAACTCGCAAAGCGAAGCGCCGACGTGGCAGTCTCGTGGCGGGGTAGATTCGGGGTTGATACGGGTGGGAGGGATTACCCAGACCCTAGATTCGCTCCCATTTTCGGAAAACTCGATCTCGAGAAGAGGCCAACATAACTGTAAAACGCTATAACTCCTAATCGAATCTCTCAGATCTTACTGTGCAGGTCAACTCCGCGTCACTAACTACTGTAACCCCTTTTGAAAGCTTCCTCCGTGACATGTCTGGTTTCTTGTCTTCTGGTTTGGTTAATATACTCGAATCTCTCAGATCTGACAACAGCTCCGAGGAGGCTGACAGCAGAGGGACTGGCGGGGTAGGCATCAGATACGGCTGAGGTCAACGCCACGCTGCACAGGGTACGGTTCTCAAACCGTCAGCCTCGAGAACAGTCTCAGTCAGTCAGATTATATAATAACTGACAACAGGATAAATAATAACCGGAACCCAACAGGCCAACACTAGTCTCCCTCTGCCTCGAACGCCCCGATTGTTACAATTATTTTCATCTCTTTGGAGATCACCTCGTTACGCTGGTATTTCCAGCGTGGGCGCTTTTCTCTTGGGATTCCCCTGGGCCCACCGCTGTGGTGGATAACGATCCTCCCACTGAGTTGCCACGCGGTGGTGACGACTTTCCGACAGATGACGAACGACTTATGTAGGCAGTTGAAACCGAGCGAATTGACCTACTGATCAGTGTCTGATCAGCTACTCGGGAATACCTAAAACGAGGGTTCCATTAGGGTCTAGACGCGCTGGAAGCGGGAAGGGAGTCTTAAGCCGTGCTTCTGACTCTTAGGGCCGTCTAAACTCCTGAGATCATTTCTTAGGCTTCCAGTTACAAGACACTCCGTGTTACAAGGTATTCATATACCACAACCGCTGCAAGGAGTGCCGAATAATTCTTCAAACCATCCGATCATTCCGCTCCTCCAACTGATCCTCTTTTCGAATTCCTTCGGCCCTCCTCTCAGCTTCGCAGGCCAGCGAAGCCTCCCAACTCATAAGCGCCTCGCCCTTCATGCGCATCGCATCCGTCACCCCCCGCCCCAGTGTTTCCTAGCCAAGCCACCTGGCCTCTCCACCCTCTCTTCCTGCCTCGTTCTCAGCTCCAAACTGCTGCCCCCATGTTCGAGTCCGCGCTCTTGTTAGCCGGCCCTATAGACGATGGTCGCTTCGAGCATGTCAGAATGTTGGGCTCCGGGTCTTTTGGATACGTACGTCAGGTGAAGGATTCCGAGACCGGGAAGGTGCGAGCATTTTACATTACACGTGTGGCCCGTGTGGCCGTTGGCCAGACTTCTGTTGGTCTGCGACTCTGCGTTACCCTGTCAGTTTGTACCGACAAAAAAAAACTCTGGGCACTGACCTCTGGCAGGGGGGGGAGGACTGGGGGGGGGGGGGGGGGGGGGGGGGGGGGGGGGAGGGGTAGTGATGGTGGTAATAACACACACACACTCAAGCTCACACACACACACAACACACACACACACATGACACACACGCACACACACGTACACAGGCGTACACACAAGCACACACATAAACACACGCACACACAAACACACACACACACCTACACACACACATACACATGCACACACACATGCAAACACACACACACACAATCCTTTTTGTTCAGATGTTTGCGATGAAGTGTTTACAAAGGAAGCAGATCAACAAGTACTTGGAGGCTGAGATTGTGAACCACTCTCGGTTGAGACATCCCCATGTGGTCCAATTCCGGTGAGTTGAATTATTCAATTGCAACCAAAGTGTCACTAAATCGTCACTAAGTTGTTCATTAAGTGACATACAATTGCCTCTAAATTCTCACTAACATAAATTGTCACTAAACTGTCCATTAAGTGTCATAAAATTGCCACTAAATTTGCATTGTGTTGTCACTAAATTGCCACTAACGTTTGAGCCACTCTCTGTTGAGGCATCCCCATGTCCAATTCAGGTAGAGGGCTAGTGGGTTTGAGGGGGTGGGTGGGTAGGTGGGCAGGTGAATGGGTGGCTATTGGTAATTATGAGAATGAGTGTGTGAATGGGTGGCTATTGGTCATGTGAATGAGTGTGTGAATGGGTGGCTATTGGTTATGTGAATGAGTGTGTGAATAATGGGTGGCTATTGGTTATGTGAATGAGTGTGTGAATGGGTTGGTTTCGATGGGTGAGTATGGGTTGGTATGGGTGATCAATCTTGATTCTGATCAAATGTATCATCAGCGCACCACTGCTAATGGGGTGGGGGTGTGGGGGTGCATGGATCGGTACAGATGGGTGTGTGTGGGAGGTGTATTGGTGGGTGGGTGTATGGGTGGGTGGGTTGGTGTATTGGTGGGTTGGGCGGGTGGGTAATGATAACGCCTGGTGGGGCGTGGTATTAAGGGAACCCATCGTATGCGAGCAGAGAACGGGTAGATTGGGTAGGTATGGGTGGGTACAGGTTTTCAATTCTGATTCTGACCAATGATATTATCATTGCACACGGTGACTATAGCTAGCTCCGGCTTACACTATGGTGTCCTTAACTTCACGTCCTGTGAGTTACTGTATTACACGGATATAACAATTTCAATTTCAATTTCAATATCAATATCATTGCACGCCACTAGTGTGTGTGTGGGGGGGGGGGGTAGGGTGTGTATGGGGGGGGGGGGGGGGGTATGGGTGGTTGGATGGTAGGGTGTGTGTGTGGGGGGGTGTAGGTGGGTATGGGTTTCCAGTCCTGATTCTGACCAATTAAATTATCATTTCACCACTGCTAGGGAGCTGTACCTCTGGAAGGACAGTGTCAACATCGTGATGGAGTACGCCAATGGCGGTACACTTTTTGATTACGTGCGTGTCAAGAAGAGGTTGAAGGAGACACAGGTATGTGTTGTTTGTACTATATTTAATATAATATAACATATGCATATATGTATATGCATTTTGATTACATGTGTGTCAAGAAGCAGTTAAATGAGACACAGGTATATTCATGTTGGTTATTTTTATACTACATTTACATTATGTTTGTATTCTATTTATTACGTGCGTGTTGAGAGGCGATTGAAGACACGTGGGATTTTGCATGTTCAATTTAATACATATTATAAAACAAGATACACGTTTTGACAACGTGCGTGTTGAAAAGCGATTGAAGGAGACACACATATGTTCTGTTCATATTATATTTAATATATACACCAGTACATACAAACAAAAACAATATGCACTTTTTGTCTGCGTGCGTGTCAAGAGGCGATTGAATTCACATGGAAGATTTGTTTTGTTTCCCCCACTGTTTATTTTTGTCTTATTTTGTGTTTCCGTGTGACGAAAATATTATCGAACTCCTAACACGAGGTCGGAGGCTGCTCTTCAATCTTGGCCTCTGAATTTACTGGACTACATAGCACGATACAGCCTTGTGATAACATTGTGTACCAGTACTCATGGAAGTGGTGTGGGTAGTAGTGTTCATACTTCCCATACCGAATCGAATCTGCCTGCAGAAGGTGAGCAACCTGAAAGCTGATACGACCGTATACTGCAAGCAATCTAAATATAAAGGCCGGTAGCATAGCTGATAATGGCATCTCTAAAATAACAGACATTGACTGGAATAGCAGTAAAACTTGAGTCCACCCCAAATTCCCAATGCGACCTCCCAACCAAGGATATTTGTTTTCGGAATACATTCCGATCGGAATACGAGACTCTGTTTTTGCCAAATTTGCCGGAATAAGAAACTTTTTATTTATTACTGAAATTGACTAATAATGACCAAAATAGGAAAAAGGATCCTGTTTTGGGAGGGAAAAAAGGAGGGAAAAGATATCCTCTTTTTTATTTGAAAAAAGAGGATTTGTTCAAATAAAAAAAAGGATTTTTTGAAATCCCTGCTCGCAACCTGAGAAATCACCTCCCGGTCTCAAATCAATATCCACTTCATAGGTGCATAAAAAAATTAGATAATAGCAACTAATTATAGTGTTTGGAAAACTAATATTAACTAATATTATTATAGTGTGATGACAATATTAGTTTTTCAAAAACATTCAAAATTCTGGTGAGTCAACTAGTCTGCCTAATATTAACTAACATCCACTTATCGTATGCATTCACTTATATTAACTAACATCCACTTATCGTATGCATTCACTAATATTAAATAACATCCATTTATCGTATGCATTCACTAATATTAACTAACATCCACTTATCGTATGCATTCACTAATATTAACTAATATCCACTTATCGTATGCATTCACTAATATTAAATAACATCCACTTATCGTATGCATTCACTAATATTAACTAACATCCACTTATCTTATGCATTCACTAATATTAAATAACATCCACTTAACTTATGCATTCACTAATATTAAATAACATCCACTTATCTTATTAATTCAATCATATTAATTAACTACGCCTTTTCCATAATTATTGTGTTAATTATCGTTTATCATCCTCCTACCTAAAGTGTCTTTAAAGTTTCAATAAATTGTCCATTAAGTGTTATTAAATTGCCATTACATTATCACAACATTGTCCCTGGAGATTCATTACATTTTCAATACTTTTTCCATTAAGCTGTATTAAATTGCCATTACAGTATCACTACATTGTCCCTTGCATTTGATAACATTTCCACTAAAGTTTCCATTACGTGTCATTGTATTGTTACTAAATTGTCACTAAATTGTCCATTACCTGTTATTAAATGGTACTAAATTGTCACTAATTTTAGATTCTGTGTCATTATATTTCCACTCAATTGATCATTAGGTGTCATTATATTGCCACTAAATTGTCCATTACGTGTTATTATATGGTACTAAATTGTCACTAATTATATATGATTTGTCATTATATTGTCACTCAATTGATAATTATGAGTCATTATATTGTTGCTAAAATTTCACTACATTGTCACTAATATTGTTCATTACTCGTTATTATATGGTCACTAAATTGTCACTAATTATAGATTATGTGTCATTATATTGTCACTCAATTTATCATTATGTGTCATTATATTGTCACTAAATTGTCCATTACGTGTTATTATATGCCCCCAAATTATCACTAAATTGTGTCTGGAGTTTCATTAAATTGCCACCATTTGTTCACCAAATTGCCTCCTCTCAACAGGCGCGTTGGTTTTTCCAACAACTCATCTTCGCCATCGACTACTGCCACTCTCAAGGAGTGGCGCATCTGGACATTAAGCTTGATAACTGTGTGCTTCACCACCAAGAGGGGCTTCCACAACCATTGCTCAAAATATGTGACTTTGGATTCAGGTAGGACATGAAACAAAACAAAGGAAATACAAGAAATTAAGTGGAGGATTAAGATATTGGGAACTATGTGCGTCACCACCAACAGGGGCTGTCACATATACAACTCAAAATATGTGACTTTGGATACAAGTGGGTCAGGCTGTTAGCAAATAGGTGACTTTGGGTACGGGAATGGAAGTACGTCATGCCGTACAGGTATGACGTTTAAACAAAGAAAACAAATACATATAATGAATTGTGAGGTCAAGATATTGGGAAGTATGTGCTTCATCACCAAGAGGGGCTGCCACACCCATTGCTCAAAATATGTGACTTTGGGTACAGGTGGGTCAGGCTGTTGCGGCGGTGGTGGTGGTGGTGGTGGTGGTGTGTGGGTGGGGGTGGGGTGAGGGGGTGGGGGGGGTGGGGTGGGGTGTGGGGGGGTACAGTTAGATAAATGGGTACACACACACACACACACACACACACAGGTAATGATAACGCCTGGTGGGGAGTGGTATTAAGGGAGCCCGTCGTACGCGGGTGGGGAGCGGTCTCCTACCTCAACTGGACAACCTACCATTGCGGTTGACGACGACCTGCAACGCCATGAGCGACCGAAGGGGGAGTCGAACCCCCGACTCTTCATTCATTAGAGATCTGGTCTACCACTAGACCAAGAGAGACACACACACACACACACAGTCAAATGCACAATCAACCCCCCCACACACAAACTCACACCCACACCCACAGTCAAACACACAATCACCCCCCCCCACACACACACACATACACTCAAACACACACTCAACCCCACCCACACACACACTCACACACACACACAACCTCACCCACTCTCACACACACACGCACACGCACCCACCCTCACACACCCTCTCACCCACTCTTATAGTACATCTGATGTTCGCTCGGCTGCCAAGTCCAAGGTTGGCACCCTGCCTTACATGGCTCCAGAGGTGAGGCAGGGGTGTGGGGGTGAGTAGCTGTGGGTCAGTGTGTGTGGGTGTGTGGGTGTGAGTGGGTGGGTGTAAGTGGGTGGGTGTGGTGTCGTACATGGCTCCAGAGGTGAGGCAGGGGTGTGTGTGTGGGGGTGGGGTGGGGGGGGTGGGGGGGGGGAGTGGCTGTGGGTTAGTGTGTGTGTGTGTTTGAGTGTGTGTGTGTGTGTGAGTGGGTGTACGTGGGTGGGTGTGGTGTCTTACATGGCTCCAGAGGTGAGGCAGGGGTGTGTGGGTGTGGGTGTGAGTGAGTGGCTGTAAGTGGGTGGGTGTGAGAGGGTGTGTGTGGGTGGGTGGGTTGAAGTGGGTGGGAGGGTGTAAGTGGGTGGGTGTGGGTGGGTGGGTTTAAGTTGGTGGGTGTAAGTGGGTGGGTGTGAGTGGGTGGGTGTATGTGGGTGGGTGTGGTGTTGTACATGGCTACCCAAGTGAGGCAGAGGTGTGTGGGTGTGGGTGTGGATGGGTGAGTGGCTGTGGGTCAGTGGGTGTGGGTGGGTGGGTGTGAGTGGGTGGGTGTGAGTGGGTGGGTTATTACAGTGGGTGGGTGTGGTGTTCTACATGGCTCCAGAGGTGAGGCGGGGTGGGGTGGGGTCCCATGGGGTGGGCTAGGGCCTGGCACGTCTTGAAAACTCATGACTATGTTGAGGTCACGTATGCGCATCGATCAATGTCGGCACCCTGCCTTACATGGCTCCAGGGGTGAGGCAGGGGGTGTGGGGGGTTGGGTGTGGGTGTGGGAGGTGGGATGTGGGTTTGGGTGGTTTATCTGATGTTGCCCGCATGTTTCAATATGAAATATAAAATACAAGTTACAATAACATACAAGGAAATATAATAAATAAACGTTGATGGTCTTTTTGTTTGCGATGTGTTACGTAACTATTAAGCATACAATAGGATGTATAAAATATTAAGTACACAATAGGATGTATAAAATATTAATTACACAATAGGATGTATAAAATATAAAATATACAATAGGATGTATACAATATTAAGTACACAATAGGATGTATAAAATAAATATTATACAATAGGATGTATACTATATTAAGTACAGAATAGGATGTATAAAATATTAAGTACACACTAGGATGTATAAAATATTAAGTACACACTAGGATGTATAAAATATTAAGTACACAATAGGATGTATAAAATATATAATATACAATAGGATGTATACTATATTAAGTACAGAATAGGATGTATAAAATATTAAGCACACAATAGGATGTATAAAATATAAAATATACAATAGAATGTATACTATATTAAGTACACAATAGGATGTATAAAATATATAATATACAATAGGATGTATACTATATTAAGTACAGAATAGGATGTATAAAATACTAAGTGCACAATAGGATGTATAAAATATAAAATATACAATAGGATGTATACTATGTTAAGTACAGAATAGGATGTATACTATATTAAGTAAACAATAGGATGTATAAAATATATAATATACAATAGGATGTATAAAATATTAAGTACAGAATAGGTAGTATAAAATATTAAGTACACAATAGGATGTATACTATATTAAGTACACAATAGGATGTATAAAATATAAAATATACAATAGGATGTATACTATATTAAGTACACAATAGGATGTATAACATATATAATATACAATAGGATGTCTACTATATTAAGTACACAATAGGATGTATAAAATATTAAGTACACAATAGGATGTATAAAATATAAAATATACAATAGGATGTATACTATATTAAGTACAGAATTGGATGTATAAAATATTAAGTACACAATAGGATGTATAAAATATTAAGTACACAATAGGATGTATACTACATTAAGTACACAATAGGATGTATATAATATTAAGTACACACTAGGATGTATAAAATATTAAGTACACAATAGGATGTATAAAATATAAAAAATACAATAGGATGTATACTATATTAAGTACACAATAGGATGTATAAAATATTAAGTACACAATAGGATGTATAAAAATATTAAGTATCACAATAGGATGTAGTAAAATAAAAATATAATAGGATGTATAATATTAAGTACACAATAGGATGTATAAAATATGTAATATACAATAGGATGTATACTATATTAAGTTAGGATGTTAAGTACACAATAGGATGACAATAGGAACTATATTAAGTACACAATGATGTATACTATATTAAGTACACACTAGGAGATTAAGTACACTATAGGATGTATAAAATATTAATTACACAATAGGATGTATAAAATATAAAATATACAATAGGATGTATACTATTTTAAGTACACAATAGGATGTATAAATATATAATATACAATAGGATGTATACTATATTAAGTACAGAATAGGATGTATACAAATATTAAGTACACATAGGATGTATAAATATTAGTACACAATTAGGATGTATACTATATTAAGTACACAATAGGATGTATATAATATTAAGTACACACTAGGATGTATCAAATATTAAGTACACAATAGGATGTATAAAATATAAAAAATACAATAGGATGTATACTATATTAAGTACACAATAGGATGTATACTACATTAAGTACACAATAGGATGTATACTACATTAAGTACACAATAGGATGTATAAAATATAAAATATACAATAGGATGTATACTATATTAAGTACACAATAGAATGTATACTATATTAAGTACAGAATAGGATGTATAAATATTAAGTACACAATAGGATGTATTCTAGATTAAGTACACAATAGGATGTATACTATATTAAGTACACAATAGGATGTATAAAATATATAATATACAATAGGATGTATACTATTTTAAGTACACAATAGGATGTATACTATATTAAGTACACAATAGGATGTATAAAATATAAAGTACACAATAGGATGTATAAAATATAAAATATACAATAGGATGTATACTATATTAAGTACTGAATAGGATGTATAAAATATTAAGTACACAATAGGATGTATAAAATATTAAGTACACAATAGGATGTATAAAATATATAATATACACTAGGATGTATACTATATTAAGTACAGAATAGGATGTATAAAATATTAAGTACACAATAGGATGTATAAAATATTAAGTACACAATAGGATGTATACTATATTAAGTACACAATAGGATGTATACTATATTAAGTACACAATAGGATATATAAAATATAAAATATACAATAGGATGTATACTATATTAAGTACAGAATAGGATGTATAAATATTAAGTACACAATAGGATGTATACTAGATTAAGTACACAATAGGATGTATACTATATTAAGTACACAATAGGATGTATAAAATATATAATATACACTAGGATGTATACTATATTAAGTACAGAATAGGATGTATAAAATATTAAGTACACAATAGGATGTATAAAATATTAAGTACACAATAGGATGTATACTATATTAAGTACACAATAGGATGTATATAACATTAAGTACACACTAGGATGTATAAAATATTAAGTACAAAATAGGATGTATAAAATATAAAATATACAATAGGATGTATACTATATTAAGTACACAATAGGATGTATAACATATATAATATACAATAGGATGTATACAATATTAAGTACACAATAGGATGTATAAAATATTAAGTACACAATAGGATGTATAAAATATAAAATATACAATAGGATGTATACTATATTAAGTACAGAATAGGATGTATAAAATATTAAGTACACAATAGGATGTATAAAATATTAAGTACACAATAGGATATATACTATATTAAGTACACACTAGGATGTATAAAATATTAAGTACACAATAGGATGTATAAAATATATAATATACAATAGGATGTACACTATATTAAGTACAGAATAGGATGTATAAAATATCAAGTACACAATAGGATGTATAAAATATAAAATATACAATAGGATGTATAAAATATTAAGTACACAACAGGATGTATAAAATATTAAGTACACAATAGGATGTATAAAATATGTAATATACAATAGGATGTATACTATATTAAGTACACAATAGGATGTATAAAATATATTATATACAATAGGATGTTTACTATATTAAGTACACAATAGGATGTATAAAATATTAAGTACACACTAGGATGTATAAAATATTAAGTACACAACAGGATGTATAAAATATAAAATATACAATAGGATGTATACTATATTAAGTACAGAATAGGATGTATAAAATATTAAGTACACAATAGGATGTATACTATATTAAGTACACAATAGGATGTATAAAATATAAAATATACAATAGGATGTATACTATATTAAGTACACAATAGGATGTATAAAATATATAATATACAATAGGATGTATACTATATTAAGTACACAATAGGATGTATAAAATATAGAATATACAATAGGATGTATACTATATTAAGTACACAATAGGATGTATAAAATATAAAATATGCAATAGGATGTATACTATATAAAGTACAGAATAGGATGTATAAAATATTAAGTACACAATAGGATGTATAAAATATTAAGTACACAATAGGATGTATTCTATATTAAGTACACAATAGGATGTATAAAATATTAAGTACACACTAGCATGTATAAAATATTAAGTACACAATAGGATGAATAAAATATAAAATATACAATAGAATGTATACTATATTAAGTACACAATAGGATGTATAAAATATATAATATACAATAGGATGTTTACTATATTAAGTACACAATAGGATGTATAAAATATAAAATATACAAAAGGATGTATACTATATTAAGTACACAATAGGATGTATAAAATATATAATATACAATAGGATGTTTACTATATTAAGTACACAATAGGATGTATAAAATATTAAGTACACAATAGGATGTATAAAATATTAAGTATACAATAGGATGTATACTATATTAAGTACACAATAGGATGTATAAAATATATAATATACAATAGGATGTATACTATATTAAGTACAGAATAGGATGTATAAAATATTAAGTACACAATAGGATGTATAAAATACAAAATATACAATAGGATGTATAAAGTATTAAGTACACAATAGGATGCATAATATATTAAGTACACAATAGGATGTATAAAATATTAAATAAACAGTGGGAATTACTATATTAAGTACACAATAGGATATAAGAAGATTGCTGCGGTTGGGTGCAGCAGTGTATATACAATATATGAAGAGTAAAATTTGAAATACAAGTTGAAATATAATAAATATATAAAATGGAATACATAAATAGTAGCTGCGATTATGGGCTGCAGGTTATATACACTATTACGTATAAAATATGAAATACAAGTTTAAATAAAATAAAATAATTAAATTGAATACGCCAAATTAAAGTAGCTGCGCTTGTGCACTGCAGGGTGTATACGCTATTATGTATAAAATATGGAATACAAGTTTAAATAAAATAATATAATTAAACTGAATACATACAATTGAAGTAGCTGCGCTGGTGCACTGCAGGGTAGAGGTGGACAAAAGTAACAATACGCGCGGTCATAAGTAAGCAAACAACTATTTTCTGCAATTCGAATACCCCCATCTCCTTGTCACTAATACCCTAGGGCTGAGGCTTCTAGGTCCGAGTAGAGGAAGCCTATTTGTAGTTTTTGTGCTTGAGGGCTGGCCTGAATGTGAGCGGTTTGTAAACTAGGTGTTGTACTATTTTTAAGGGTTTAAACTTATAAATATGGGGGAAATACAAAATCTGGTTTGTTTTTCTTGGCTATTGTTTTTCCAGGTAGGGTGGGGCCTCTACTTTCTTCACATGTTGCTCTGTTGTGCCTCCCCACTTCCTTGGGTTGGTGGTGTCATTGTGTGTGATTGGCCACATGGTGCGTGCAGGGGGTAGGGGTTGTGAACTCTCAAGGCCCAACCTCTAAACATTTGTGGGCCTTGGATCAGAAAGGCATAGAAAGCATCTTTGGTACTAAAGGGGTGGGAAACAGTACTCTTACATAAGTGGGAAAAAATAATATGTGGATAACAACTTTTATGCAACTAGGAAATGGCAGACAAGTTCGATGCAGCGTCGCCTGCGACGCTAAAAATTGGCGGAGAGTGATCGTGAGGGAGCGACAGGTGGCAACGGAAGCGAGTTAGTTACGAGGCCGTTGGCTGACGTGTCGGGCTTCATCGCGGTCAGACGGACGAACGGACAAATGGGTAACACTGGGGGCTCCCGCCCCCCAGAAGGGGGGGCTCCGCCAAAAAACTGCAGGGCCCACCTAGCAAAACGCACACACATATGTCCATCAAAGCAGATCTCAGATAGAGCCTACAAATGACCCAAATATAGTTATCATGGGTTGGCATTATTGTTTGCATAAAGTGTAGGGAATGTTAGATAGATAAATATATGTCCTAATACTTTTGTCCACCTCTAAGGGTATATACAATAATATTACATGTACAAGTTGAAATGAAATAAAATAAGTAAATAAAATATAAACAACAAAAGTAGCTGCGCTTGTGGGTTGCAGGGTGTATACACTTTTCATTACAAAATACAAGTCGAAATACAAATACAAATGCCCTTGTTCTACATATGGCCAAGATAACAGAAAAGCAGTATGATGCCCAGCAGGAAGATATGAAATACAAGTCGGCATAAATCAAATACAATTATAAATAATATGTAATAATTGCATGTGTGCTGCATGTGGCCAAGAGTACAGAAATGCAGTATGATACCCAGCAGGAAGATATGAAATACACGCCAACATAAATAAAACACAATACCGAAAACTATGTAATAATTGCATGTGTGCTGCATGTGGCCAAGAGTAAAGGAAGGCAATATGATGCCCAGCAGGAAGATATGAAATACAAGTCGACATAAATAAAATATAATTATAAATAATATGTAATAATTGCATATGTGCTGCATGTGGCAAAGAGTTCAGGAAAGCAGTATGATGCCCAGCAGGAAGATATGAAATACAAGTCGGCATAAAATACAACTCATGTTGCTGCGCTTGTGTGCTAAACCCTAAACCCCAAACTCTATACCCTGAACCCTAAAACCTAAAACCTAAAACCCTTTCAACTTACTAACAAAACAGGTGATGAGGAGTACGGGAAATATGTACGACGCCAAGCAGGCCGACATGTGGTCAGCAGGCGTAGTGCTGTATGTCATGCTGTACGGGGGGGTTCCTTTCGAAGTTGGAAATGATAGGAACATCCCAGAGGTCAAACAGTTGGATCAGCTGCTTCAACAAATGGATGCCGAGGACTACGAACTGAATCCAAGGTATTTTTTTTTATTTGGGTTTCTTACGTGTATTGTTTGAGTTATTTAATTTCAGCTGCTACAACACATGGATGCCTAGGACTACCAAGTGAATCCAAATGTTTGTTTTGTATATATATATATGCAAAATGTATTTATATTTGTTTATTTTATTTACGTTGTTTTGAAGTATGCTCTTTCAGATGCCCCAACAAATGGAGTCCGATGACCAGTAGTACCAACTGAATCCAAGTTGTTTTTTACTTTACTTTTATTTTTATGTTGATTTGAATTATTGAATTTCAGATGCCCCAACAAATGGAGTCCGATGACCAGTAGTACCAACTGAATCCAAGTTGTTTTTTACTTTACTTTTATTTTTATGTTGATTTGAATTATTGAATTTCAGATGCCCCATACATATGGAGTCCGAAGACTACCGACCGAATCCAAGGATGTTTTTAAAATTTGTGTTTAATTTAAAACCAAAATGTTTTGTTTTTATTTTACTTTCATTTTTAATGTTGATTTAAATCATTTAATTTCTAAGATGAAGGGCGCCTGGTGGCGCGTCCCGAATGAAATGAAATCAATTCTGAATTGGTTTAATTTAATTTAATTCATTTAATGTTGTGTTATTTAATTCGTATTTAATGTTGAATGTAATGATTTAATTTCTAAGACCATGTAACGTTATCAATCAAAATATAAATGTCAGTGGCATTATCATTAGGGTACACGGTTATATGCTATGTTAGTAGGTTAGAAATCAGCATTGAAGCCATACCATTATCTTGCTCAGCATAGAACTATGGTGGTGGGAGAGGTGCAGGGAGGTGCTGGGAGGTCGTAGAAAGTGTTGTAGCTACAATATGCACATTCCATTTGTGTTAACCGCACTTCACTACAATGCACATATATGTTGACTTCCAATCCTTATTGCCTCTGTGCTTTTTGTACATGTCAGCATTTTATCTCCACTAACCTTTCCCATAACCAGTGTGCCTTAATTAGACAATTTTAGCCGGTTGAATGGTTAAAGAGGGCCAGGGTCTGTGCTCCTAAACTCGTTATTTTTGTCAGATAAGGCATCTGAATATGCAGACAGATGCAGGCTGTCCCAGGGATCTCGTATCACTAAAACATGTAGTGTTTGGCCCATTGAGCAGTGAGATAATATCATTCCATTGATGCACCGAGTATCGCCCTCAAAACCCGGGTTGACGTTTGTTTCGTCGTGTAATATAGCATACTCTTCGATTTGACGGGTGCTCCCGTTGTATAAAAGCGTTCATGTTTGCTGTCGGTACGGTTCATTGTTTTGAAGTTGTTTTAAGTAAGTATTTTCATAATTTGTTTATATTATGTATTTAAAGATGCCCCAAAATGTATGTTTCATGTATATACATAGTTAACCCTCCTCACCCGCCCCACACACAGTGTCTTCGCATCACTTGAGTGTCTTGACTTGGTCAAGCGCCTACTCAAGCCAGTCACTGCCGACCGCATTAAGCGCGATGAAGTCCTACTACACCCTTGGTTCCAAAAGAAGCTGCCCCCCAATGCTTTCGAGATGAACAGGTACTGCTGCCTTATGCTTTCAACCCCCCCCCCCCACACCACCATCACCACCACCACCACCTCCTACCACCACAACCACCACCGCATTACGCGCGACGAAGTCCTGCTTCATCTTGGTTCCAGAAGAAGCTGCCCCAAGATGAACAGGTACCACCACCACCACCACCACCCCCCTAGCGCACACACTACCACCACCATTACCCCCACCTCCTAGGGCACACACTACCACCACCACCACCACCCACCACCCCCTAGCACACACACTACCACCACCATTACCCCACCTCCTAGGGCACACACTACCGCCACCACCAACACCACCTCCTAGCGCACACACCATCACCACCACCACCACCACCTCCTAGCGCAAACACTACCACCACCACCACCACCACCACCGCCACCGCCACCAAACACCACCGCCACCAACACCATCACCAACACCTCCTAACGCACACACTACCACCACCATTACCCCCACCTCCTAGGGCACACACTACCACCAACACCAACACCAACACCAACACCTCCTAGCGCACACACTACCACCACCACCACCACCACCACCTCCTAGCGCACACACTACCACCACCAACAACAACAATAACAACGCCACCAACACCACCCCACCAACACCACCACCAACACCTCCTAACGCACACACCACCACCACCACCACCTCCTAGAGCACACACTACATACCACCAACACCAGCACCAACACCAACACCAACACCTCCTAACGCACACACCACCACCACCACCACCTCCTAGCGCACACAATACCACCACCACCACCACCACCACCACCTCCTAGTGCACACACTACCACCACCACCACCACCCCACCACCACAACCGAGTCCAACATCCCTGGTTCGAGAAGAAGCTGTCCCCATCGCTTGCTGCTTTCACCCCTCCCTCACACACACACAGACACCTCCACCCTCCACCCTCCACCCCACCCCACCCCACCCCACCCAGCCCCCATATATTCAACCTCTCACTGCCTATTCCCAAGGAGCTACGAACACCCGGAAGTATCAACAAATATTGAGCCAGTGGCGGCATGACTCCTACCACCACCTCATCCAACCAACAACATCAACTCCTCTCATCACCACCAATAACAACAAACACAACAACAACAACAACAATTCCTACCACTGCCCCGCCCCACCCATCCCACCCCACCCAGCCCCACCCCGCATAGATTCTACCTCTCACCACGTATTCCCAAGGAGCTTCAACCAACTGAAAGCATAAAACGCCTGATGAGCCAGGGTAGGCATGACTCCTACCACCACCACCAAGCAACATCAACAACAACAACAACTCCTTCCACCGCCCCACCCCACCCCACCCCACATAGATACTACTTCTCACCGCCTATTTCCAAGGAGCTTCAAACACCTGGTAGCATCGAACGGCCTCGGAGCCCGGGAGGCATGACTCCTACATACACCACCACCACCAACAACAACAACAACTCCTACCACCGTCCCACCCCACCCCACCCCACCCCACCCCACATAGATTCTACCTCTCACTGCCTATTCCTAAGGAGCTTCAAACACCCGAAAGCATCAAACAGATGTTGAGGCAGGGGATCCATGAGCTTGAGTTGGAGTCCCAGCAAATGGCACAAATGCAATTGGTGCAAATGGGCCCTTTGTCATAATTAGGCCTGGCCTTTTGTCACAAGTTGTTTGGCGGAGCCCCCCCTGCTGGGGGGAAGGAAATGTTGGGGGGTCTACGGCAGGGCACTACAAAGCGCATGTGGCAGCGCGATTTTGCGCACGCTTTTTGAGCCCTACTGCGCGTTTTGCACAGTTTTTAAAACCCCTGTGAACGCAGTGCTCAGTTTTCGCGTTTGTTCACTACAAAGCGCTGACCAATTTGTCGTTTGTGCGCTTGAAGCGATGACCAATTTGACAAAACGTAGTACCCTGGTCTATGGCATCCCTTCATTGGGCTGAAAGGGCGGATTTTGTTTTTTTGAAGGGTGCTGCGGGGTTGCAAAATAGATTCTTGATGGGAAGGGTGCCGTGGGGGTGCAAAATAAATCCTTGATTGGAAGGATGCCGTTGTGTAGGGGTGCAAAATAAATGCTTGATGGGAAGGATGCTGTTGTGTAGGGGTGCAAAATAAATGCTTGATGGGAAGGATGCTGTTGTGTAGGGGTGCAAAATAAATGCTTGATGGGAAGGATGCTGTTGTGTAGGGGTGCAAAATAAATGCTTGATGGGAAGGATGCTGTTGTGTAGGGGTGCAAAATAAATGTTTGATGGGAAGGATGCTGTTGTGTAGGGGTGCAAAATAAATGCTTGATGGGAAGGATGCTGTTGTGTAGGGGTGCAAAATATATCCTTGATGGAAAGGATGCTGTTGTGTAGGGGTGCAAAATACATCCTGGGTGGGAAGGATGCTGTATTTAGGGGTGCACAATACATCCTGGGTGGGAAGGATGCTGTATTTAGGGGTGCACAATACATCCTGGGTGGGAAGGATGCTGTATTTAGGGGTGCACAATACATCCTGGGTGGGAAGGATGCTGTATTTAGGGGTGCACAATACATCCTGGGTGGGAAGGATGCTGTATTTAGGGGTGCACAATACATCCTGGGTGGGAAGGATGCTATTCTTATAAATACAATCTTAAAAGGATATTATTTGTATGCCATTTTTCAATAATAATAGATAAGCAGCTATGCAAATTGATGTATATAGGGGTGTAAAATACATCCGTTGTGGGAAGGATGCTGTATGTAGGAGTGCAAAATAAATCCTTGCTGGGAAGTATGATGTAAGTAGGGGAGTAAAAGAAATGCTTGATGGTAAGGATGCTGTTGTGAAGGGGTGCAAAATAAATCCTTGGTGGGAAGGATGCTGTTGTGTAGGGGTATAAAATATATTCTTGGTGGGAAGGATGATGTATAATGGTGCAAAAAATAAGGCTGAAGACTACTGAAATTTGCAGTGAGAGCCCCCTGAGTCACCCCGTTGTCTATTTTTCTTGTTTTCTTTATGCATGTCGACTGGTTGGCTCGTAACACTGGCCCTAACTGGCCCCTGCCCTTTTTTGGTCGTAACCCCTGGCTCCAGTCCGCTGTTCTCGATTATGGTGCCACCTGTCGCTCCAGAAGCCAATTTACTGCGTCGCTTGTGATGCACCTAGGACTTGTAATTTTGTGCGACACGTAATGCAGGTACAGCATGGCCGTACGAAACCGAACACCTTGGATTTGTTATTTTGTGCGATGCATCTCAATCTGGACGATATATTGTACAAAGACAGAGCACGATATAATCCTACCTTTCTATATTCTTCAGGATTGGTTCATTTGACTTGATGTTTTCTGTATGGGCATATAAAGGCCACTACCTGTAATATCCCTTTGATTTCATAATGACCCCCCCCCACACACACACACACACACACAACGGTGCACGATATCGTCATTGCACAATATATCACGACATATCGCACAATACTTGAAAATAGTGTACGATATTCACATCCCTACTTAACTTGCCCTTGGTTACATGCCCATATTATCCATATATTGGCTAATGACCCATCCTCAAGATTAAGTATTGGCGAAGGTAATTTCCCCCCTAAAAGTGGGTCTCAGAAAAGCATAGCAAAACTTACTTGGCAAAGGGGCCTGGCTTTGACTGACTCATGTTCAGACCTGAACTCCAGGTGGCAAAGGGTATTTTTGCTTACATGTTATTGTTACATTTCCTTGTTACATGTTCACCAAGTGGTCTGCCCAAGCTTGCTGTAAATCCATGTAACAATTCAAATCAGGAGCATTAAACTTGCTAGGGCTTAGTAGCCAGACCGGTACGTGGCTCCAGCCAGCCAAATTTCTGGCTGGAACCATGTAACCAAGTTCAAGGTCAAGTACATGTTCACAAAGTAGTCTGCTCAAGCTTGCTGAAGTAAAGCCATTTAGCAATTCAAATCAGGGACACTTAACTTGCTAGGGCTTAGTGGACAGTCCGGTACGTGGCTTCAGGCAGCCAAAGTGCTGGAGCCATGTACAATACAAACATAATTATAGACTGTCATGAGGGGATGATAATCATGGACCCTTTTTTTCTTTAGAGCTATGAGTTATTTTTCCAGCAAACAGGGAATTACACTTGTGGCCATCTGATCCAGAGAGAGGTTAACATATTCAAACCGGTGCGTTGCAAAGTACCATGGTAATCGTAACTTGGCAAACGCCAACCACCTGGAGTGGTCTAAAGCTGGATCCCTAATCCGGTTTTGCAAAGGGTCGTTTGCCAAACCGTTTGCCAATACTTAAGGAGTGTACGGTATACAAGTGGAAATAATTGGAACGTGTTTTCTACCAATCTCTGGGCTGATCAATGTCTTTTAATTTCAAGTCCCCCTGTGCGATACACGCAGAAAGCAGGGAGTATAATGTACTAGGCGGATTAGAGTATTAGACAGGCTACGCACGTATTTGTATGTATTTTTAAAGTCCAGGGACCTAATTAATTCGGCTTAATGGACTTGGCCCAACCTGAATAACATGAGAGGCAGGATAATAGACAAGCACTGGTGAACTGAACCCCAGCAAATAAATTGTAAACAATAGGTTCGTTATATTCAGATCACTTAGGATTAACTTAGGACAGGCTGATGGCTTGCCCAGGTCCTTATCTCCTCATGGTAAATGTAGGCAGGACTGTGTTATTCGCATGTTAAGTTTTTCACGCATAAGCATGGGCAACGACATTTGTTATTCACTGATTGAGTTTTCTCACTCCGATGATTGAATTGGAGGCGAGGGTTGGATTGGATTGTTACATACGGTAGTTCTCAGCCAACTCTAGACTGCTGACCGTCTTCCAATTCCAGCCCTTAATCCTTGTGCTAACTTTGCAACTTTGCGACTGGACGACTAGGACAACCAACTCATAAACCGCAAACCGCATGCAGGCATCAGCAGGATAGTGACGGTGCTGATTTATTATCACCATATGCAGAGATGCGCCGCGACAGAGGAGAGGACAGGACAGCTTTGACTAACTGCCCTCCATGTCAGTGCGCCCCAGAGAGTCTCTGGTGCGCCCCTTGCGCCCCCGCGCCCAGGCCCCGCGCCCGCCCGCGCCCCTGCGCCCGATCGGCGAGCGCCCGCGCCCGATTGGCCCCCAGAGATCTCTGATGGGGCCCCCGATCACCGGCCCCCGATCACCCGGTGGCCCCCGATCCGGTGGCCCCCGATTTGCATGCAGGAGCCACCAGGCCACGCCACGCCTTCTCCTTGACCAACCCTTGACCAACCACAATCCCAGTATCCCACAACGGCTTATGCTGATGATGATGCGTCTTCTCTTTCTTACGCATCTGGCGCAGAAGCAAGCAGAAACGCTGAGGAGGATGAGACCAATGAGAGAGCATGGAGACCTGGATTGGTTATGGAGTCAAGCAAACGCTCGAGAAACACCTTTCAGCTGATCTGATTATCGTACTTTCTTGTTGTTCCGCCCCTCCCTCGAGCCTCGATACCTCTCGCCTCGTTTTCTTGCTCATCTCTCCAAGATTATCGATCCTTGCTCTGGTAGCCTCGATCTTGCGACAAATTCACATCTGAATACCTACCTGCTGCCGTATTCTGCCTTTTTTTGATTTCGAATGCCTTTGCATTATACCATCATCTAGCTGCTTAAAAAGAGCTGCTCATCTGATCGGTCTGGGCCTGGTATGCTGGGGGCGCACCCACTGATTCTATGATCTAGGTATCACCCTTAAATGTGGGAATTGGGCTGCTCCCTTCAGTTGTGAGCAACCTTAAAGCGCATGGAGGGATGCAGCATGCAGCACGGAGGGGGTGTTCCTCACAAGGTGGGTATGCTAGACTCATCTCCTTGCATGCACATGTGGCACTCATGCAAGCCTGTACTGCCTCCTGAGGTTGCTTGCACCAGTATCCATCTAGTAGCTTTGTCTACTACATGGTATAAAGCAGAGATAAATCTATGGTATAAAGATTGGCCAGCTCGCGCCAGTATCACAATTTAAGGAAATAGTTGCATGTCATTAGTTATTTTGAAGACAAATAGTTAGACAACAAAACTGCAAGATACTGGCTACGCGTAGTAGCTTCTAGGCAGCTCCTTCCACCATGGACTGCGCGTCATGGATGTTCTGCAGCTCTAGCACTGCGTTTTGAAGGTGATTAAATCAATTCAAATCGGTGTACTGCCAAGTACAGCAGTAACTGTAACTTGGAAACGGCAAACCAGCTGGGCTGGTCTCAGGTTTGAGCAGAAAACGGTTTGGTAAAAGGTTCATCTTCCAAACCGCATGCCATTGCTCAAGGCGCGCACGGTACGTCCTATATTCGGAATAAATCAATTCAAAGGGTCATCTTCCAAACCGTTTGCCATTACCTGACTTCTTAGTGAACATGTAACAAGGAAGTGTAACAATCACATGTAAGCGAAACGACCATTTCCCAACTGGATTTCAGGTCTCAACTTGAGTTGTTTGATTCGGGTTAATGACTTCATGATCAAATTTTAATTTTAATTATCATTTCGGTTTTAAATTATATATGAATTAGGAACTATGAATCCTGCAATGAATATTACATTATAATGCCGGTCATACATTTAAATCATAAACACATGCTCCCCTGGTGAGCCAGTGAAAATATAATATTGCGAATAAAATGATGTACTCATTAGTGACCATGAATATTCAATTTTAATACACTTGTTAATCATCAATGGATGCTCCCCAGGTGAGCCAGTGAAAACATAATAATTAAAATACACAAATTTATTAATTAGTGATTTTCGGCTGCGAGAAGTAGCTCCCTGAGCCAGCCACTGGTCTAAACCCAGAGATGTCAGCATTGCTGGATAGCTGATGATGCCAGCTTCAACGTGCACCTTGCTGCATTATGTTAGGCTGGGTAGCTGACCCGGGGAGCTGCCTCGAAGCTCCTATCTTGAGCGTCATGCCTTGAGCTTCATATCCCACCCAACCTTACATCTGTGAATGTATGTACCCTGCATGTAACCTCCTTAGTTGCATCTTTGCATAGGCCTATGCATTTGCATCTGCATTTGCATTCTGTCTGTTTGTGTTCCCTAATCCTGACTTCCTGTTTGTTCATCTGTGTATGTACCCTGCAACTCTCTTGAATGTTTATGTGCATTGTGCATTCTGCTTGTTGTACTGCCTGATCTTGCCTGCAACTTGCCACTTGAATGTATGTAACCTGACAACCCAGGAGGTCATTCCCCATGGAAGTGGATGCCTTCAATACTTGAGGCTCCTTTGCTTCCACCCTTGAGGACCTGCAGGGCAATGTGAGACTAGATGGTCCTACCTAGTGAGCCGGTACCCTTCAGTGGGAAGGAGCGTTACTAGTCTAGTCTCACTTAAGCACCTCTTGGGTTGGATCTTTGCATAGGCTCATGCATTTGCATTTGCATCATGTGTGCTGTTGTTACCTTACAATGTATTCCTGGCGTTTTATCATTGAAGTGTATGTAACCTATCCCCGGTTCAACTCATGTTTGTCAGTTCCACATTGCATTGCTCACTATGTATTGTTCTGCCCATTCAAATGTGTAGTGTACGTGGCACTGCTCACTGTATATTTTTCTGCCTATTCAAATGTATGCTACAGTTGTGGGTTGGCCAAATTTTCCACACTAGCGCGAGCTAATTAATTTTAAAGAAGGCAACTAAGCCACTTGTGCAAATGCAGACTGACAAATGGGGTAGGACCCCAATTAAAAGCTTAGTTGCTTTATTTACAATTTAATAACCTATGCTTTGAACTTCTGTTGCTACAAGGTTTTGTCCTGCATGCAAGAATTAAGATTATTTTAGGTTATCAGGAGCGCCTAAAGAAAAGGCCTAACCCCCAACCCCTACACCAGCCCTCTCCAGGAATGTTGAGGTCCTCAAGGATGGCGCTCTGTGTGTATGTCTATTTGTACCACCACCAAAACCAACAAACCCCTAATCCCCAAACACACACACACACACAGCCTGACCTCCTCACCCCTCCAGCAGCCCCCCTCGGCGATATCGAAGTCCTCAGGGACGGTGGCACCCACCCACCCCACATACAACTTCCACAAACCCACCCACCTAAACACCCAAACACCCACCCCAACAACCCCACCCACCCACCTCCTCACCTCTCAAGCTGCCCCCCTCCAGTGATGTCGAGTTCTCAATAATGCCGCACGCACACACACACACACACACACACACACACACACACACACACACACACACACACACAAATACACTTCCTACACACATGCACACATACACCGAGCCATTTGAGTTGATGTCGAGGTCCTTAATGATGGTACACACAAACACTCCCTACACACACACACACACACACACCAAGCCAGCCCCACCTCCTCTCCCCTACACCAGGCCCCCTCCCACCCCCCCAACCCTGTAGTGGAGTACGCTAATGTGCCATGGTACAAACTCATTCATGAGTTTTCCATCCTCGGATGGTTTGGTTATGGAGGGCCAGCCAATCATGTAGGCCTGATTCGGAAGGTGAGTGGTTGAGAGGGTTGGGGTGGTTGCAGGGGATGGATTGGTTTTGGAGGGCCTGCCAATCATGTAGGCCTGTTCCGGAAGGTGAGTGGTTGAGGTGGTTGGGGTGGTTGCAGGGGATGGATTGGTTTTGGAGGGCCTGCCACCCATATAGGCCTGTTCCAGAATGTGGGTGGTTGGGGTGGTTGCAGGGGATGGATTGGTTTCGGAGGGCCTCCCTCTCATGTAGGCCTGTTCCAGAAGGTGGGTGGTTGGGGTGGCTGAGGTGGTTGAGGTGTTTGAGTTCTCCAACCTCAGATGAATTGGATTCGGAAGGTCTGCTGCTCATATAGGCCTGTTCCAGAAGGTAGGTGGTTATGGTGGTTCAAGAGGTTGGGGTGGTTGCATGGATGTATTGGTTTTGGAGGGCCTGCTGCTAATATAGGCCTGTTATATAAGGTAGGTGGTTATGGTGGTTCAAGAGGTTGGGGTGGTTGCATGAATGTTTTGGTTTTGGAGGGCCTGCTGCTCATATAAGCCTGTTCTAGAAGGTGGGTGGTTATGGTGGTTCAAGAGGTTGGGGTGGTTGCATGGATGTACTGGTTTTGGAGGGCCTGCTGCTCAAATAGGCCTGTTCCAGGAGGTGGGTGGTTCAAGGGGTTGGGGTTGTTGGCTTGGTTGAGCTCTCCATCCTTGGATTCTTTCGATCAGGTCCTCTGCAGACTCACTAGTCTACTGAAGGCGAATGGATTCTTGCCTGGTTTATAATTGTTGCATTATGTCTAAGTGTGGCCTGCTCAGTGCTAAATTTTCAGATTGTAACGGATATCCCATATCCTCCCCAAATCCCCCAACTGTACAAAACAAACGCACAAAAGCGCAAACAAAAAATTACCAGTTGCGCGAAGAAAGTGCATTTTTTTTAGTTGCGCTTTTTGGGTAACGCACAGTTTTTTTGGCAGCTGTGCTAGAAGCGCTGCAAAAAAATGGCCACTGCACTAAAAGCGCTGGTCAATTTGGCAATAAGTTGTAACCTGATTATAACCTGTCTGCAGAGTTTGGTGGAGGAGCACAAGTGGATGCCAGCCTCTATGTGTATGGAGTTGTCGGATTCGGGTGAATGCCTTCATGATCAAATTTCCGATTTAATTTTAATTTGGGTTTAAAATTGAATTTGAATTCGAACCCGTGTCTGCAAAGGTTGGTGGATAAGTGCAGTTGGATGCATGCCTCGGTGTTTATGGAGTTGTTTGATTCAGGTAAATGCCTTCACGATCAAATTTTTAACACAATACAAATTCAAACCTGTGTCACCACACATACCCCCCCCCCCTCTCTCATTTACACACACACACACACATACACAGTCACAACACACACAAACATCATGTGGGTGGACTAGTTAGTGGGGCCCTGATCCAGTACCCCGGTTCATTCATCTGTCATGGTCATACATGCAAGCTACCGTAGCACCCCCCACCACACACCCACACACACCTACACACACCCACACATGCACAAACAACCTCCACCTTAACCCCACAGGTCCTTGGAAGCGACACCAACAAAATGTCAGCCTCATCCTCAGACCGCCCCCCCCCCCCCCCCCCCCCCCCACACACACACACACACACACACACACACACACACACACACACATGCACTAACAACCTCCACCTTAACCCCACAGGTCCTAGGAAGTGACACCAGCAAAATGTCAGCCTCCTCTTCAGATACCTCTCCCAAGCCTATGGGTGTGTCAGCCATGTTTGTCAAGTTCCTGTGCCAGCCACCAACGCGGTTATGGACGTGAAGGAGGGATCCAAGGTGTTTTCAGCCGGCTCCGGTACTGAGGGGTAGGAAATAGGTGTATGCGTGATGTGCTAATGTGCCGGTGTGTGTGGTAGTGTGAGGGTGTGGGTGTGTGGGGGGAATGTGTGTGAGGGGTGGGTGGAGCTGGGGGGGAGTGGATGTGAAGGAGGGGTCAGTGTGTGTGTAAGTGTCGGTGTGTGTGTGGTGTGTTAGTGTGTTTGCGTGTGGTGTGTTAGTGTGTGTGTCGGTGTGTGTGGGGGGGAGTGGGTGTGGAGGAGGGGTCCAAGGTGTTTTCATCTGGCTCAGGTACATGGGTGTGTGTGGTGCGTGTGTGTGTGTAGGGTTTGTGTGGGTGTGGGGGAGTGTGGGAAGGTTGAGATTGGGGGGGAGTGGACGTGAAGGAGGGGGCCAAGGTGTTTTCAGCCGGCTCAGGTACACAGGGGTTGGGGGGTGGAGTGTGAGTAGGGGTGCGTGGGGGGGGAGGTGTGTCTCTGTGGGTGGGTGTTTGGGTGTGTGTGGGGGAGCAGTGCGGGGTGTGTGTATGTGTGTGTAAGGTGGGTGGCGGGGAAGGTGTGTCTGTGGGTGGGTGTTGGGTGGGTGGGGGCAGTGCGGGGGAGTGTGTGGTGTCTGTGTGTGTCTGGAGTGTGTGTATGTGTGTGTAAGGTGGGTGGGGGGGAAGGTGTGTCTGTGGGTGGGTGTTTTGGGTGGGTGGGGGGGCATTGCGGGGGAGTGGGTGGTGTCTGTGTGTGTCTGGAGTGTGTTGTATGTGTGTGTAAGGTGGGTGGGGGGGAAGGTGTGTCTGTGGGTGGATGTTTGGGTGGGTGGGGGGGCAGTGCGGGGGAGTGTGTGGTGTCTGTGTGTCTGGAGTGTGTGTATGTGTGTGTAAGGTGGGTGGGGGGGAAGGTGTGTCTGTGTTTTGGGTGTTGGGTGGGGTGGGGGGCAGTGCAGGGGAGTGTATGGTGTCTGTGTGTGTGTGAGGTGGGTGGGGGGGAAGGTGTATCTGTGGTGGGTGTTTGGGTGGGGGGGGCAGTGTGGGGGAGTGTGTAGTGTCTGTGTGTGTCTGGAGTGTGTGTATGTGTAAGGTGGGTGGGGGGGAAGGTTTGTCTGTGGGTGGGTGTTTGGGTGGGTGGGGGGGCAGTGTGGGGGAGTGTGTGGTGTCTGTGTGTGTCTGGAGTGTGTATGTGTGTGTAAGGTGGGTGGGGGGGAAGGTGTGTCTGTGGGTGGGTGTTTGGGTGGGGTGGGGGGGCAGTGCGGGGGAGTGTGTGGTGTCTCTGTGTGTCTGGAGTGTGTGTATGTGTGTGTAAGGTGGGTGGGGGAAGGTGTGTCTGTGGGTGGATGTTTGGGTGGGTGGGGGGGCAGTGCGGGGGAGTGTGTGGTGTCTGTGTGTGTCTGGCGTGTGTGTATGTGTTTGGAAAGTGGGTGGGTGGGAAGGTGTGTCTGTGGGTGGGTGTTTGGGTGGGTGGGGGGGCAGTGAGGGGGAATGTGTGGTGTCTGTGTGTGTCTGGAGTGTGTGTATGTGTGTGTATGGAGTGTGTGTATGTGTATGTCTGGATTGTGTGTATGTGTGTGTATGGAGTGTGTGTATGTGTATGTCTGGAGTGTGTGTATGTGTGTGTATGGAGTGTGTGTATGTGTATGTCTGGAGTGTGTGTATGTGTGTGTAAGGTGGGTGGGCAGGTGCTTTGTTGGAATACTAACCAACCTTTCGCCCATCCCTAATCCAGCCCAAACCCTCATCCCACCCCTCTCTTAACCCTAAACCTTACGGCAACCCTATCCCAAACCCTAAACCCTAGCCCATATTGGCCCTTAGCCTTGCACTATTCCTATGCCTAGTCTAACCCTAATACAACCCTAATATAACCCTAATATAACCCTAATATTACCCTAATAAATTACTATAATATAACCCTAATCCCTACACCCTAATCTTACCCTAATATAACCCTAAACCATACTCCCTAATCTAACCCGCATGTAACCTTAATCTAATCCACCCCTTATCAAATTATAATCTGACCGCCCCCCACTCGCGCCCTTACCTCCCAGGCTATTTTGTGATCCTTAGCTGTATTTTGGTCCCGTTCTGGCTGTGGCTTACCCGCTACACCTGGTCTAGCAGCGCATTTCTCGGTGTACTGCTTTTCATTCTGGGTGTATTGCTGTTCTTGGCGGCTGAGGCCATCACTGATAGGGAGAACGACAGGTTGGCAGCTCTTCGCCTTGTCACCACACACGAAACTAGGTGAGTCACCCACCCACCCACCCACCTACACACACACACACACACACACGTATACAATACTCCCCCCCCCCCCCCACCACACACACACACACACACACACACACACACACGTATACAACACTCCCCCCCACCCCCCACCCCACCCCACCTACCCACCTACCCCACCTATGCGGCATACAACCACCCCCAACCACCCCAACCACTCCCACCCAACTGTGCAGCATACAACCACCACCACCAAACCCTTGAAAATTTTTCTGTCCACTACCATCACCACCACTACCACCAGCAACAACCACCCCAACCACCCCATGTTTAGCATACCACCACCCCGTCTTACCACCACCACAACCCCAACTACTTCACCCCCCCCCCTGTGCAGGCATACCACCACCCCGTCCCGCCTTCTCCTCCTTGTTGGGGAGCCTTGGAAGCTTCTATGTCCACCACCACCACCAGTAACAACCACCAACACCACCAGCATCCCCTCCCCCCCTGTGCAGCATACCACCACTCCGTCCCGCCTTCTTCCTTGTTGGGGGTCTCTGAAAAGCTTTTATGTCCACCACCACCACCAGCAGCAACAACCACCCCACCCACCCACCCCATGTGCAGCATACACCACCACCGTCCCGCCTTCTCCTCCCTTGTTGGGGGGAGCCTTGAAAGCAAGTCAAGAAAAACAGCAAGGGCAGGGGCTTGCCCCATCCAGTTGTAGCTGGGGTAGCTGGGGTTGCTGGGGTTGCTGGCAACAAGGCATATCCCGCACTCGCAAAAGAGGTGAGGCACTGGTTTCATTTCACCGACACACATGTGTGTTAAAAAAAATGTTTTAATTGGCATTTCTGAATCATCCACCCACCCACCCACCCACCCACCCTCACATCCTCCAGGTTCGTCAGAAGCTCATCAAGCTTGAGTCCGTCATGTTTGGCAACGAGCTGACTGATGGTGTGCTGCCTCAACGTGTCACAAGTCCACGCAACCCCCCCATGCACCAGCTAACACCCCCCCACCCACCCACGGGGGCCACCCACCCTCGTCTCCTCGAAGTTCGTCAGAAGCTCATCAAGCTTGAGCCTGTCATGTTTGGCAACGACTCAGCAAGCTGACTGAGGGTGTATTGCCCTGTAAAATATATACAAAATATACAATACACACACAAAATGCCACCATTGACACATCCACCCACCCACCCATTCATCCACCCAGCCACATGCAAATCCACGCACCAACTCATGAACCCACCCCCCACCCTCGCATCTCCAGGTTCGTCAGAAGCTCCTCAAGCTTGAGTCAGTCATTTTTTGGCAACGAGCTGACTGAGGGTGTCGCTGCCTCAACGAGTTACAAACTCACGCACCCACCCATGCACCCAGCTACACATCCCCCAATCAACCCACCCACCCACCCACCCTCCCATCCCTCCAGGTTCGTCAGAAGCTCATCAAGCTTGAGTTGGTCATGTTCTCCACACACAAATCTATGAGCAACACACAAATCTCCCCCCCCACCCACCCCCAACCCACCCACCCACCCACCCATCCTCGCACCCTACAGGTTCGTCAGAAGCTCATCAAGCTTGAGTCCGTCACTTGTTTGGCAACCAGCTGACTGAGGGTGTAAAATATTGCCCCGTGTACATTTATAATAAGCAAATGCCACCCACCCCACACACCCATTCACACGCCCACACATGCACCCATCATGCATCCACCCAGCCACATGCAAATCCACGCACCCACCCACCCACCCTCACATCCCCCCAGGTTCGTCAGAAGCTCATTAAGCTTGAGTCCGTCATGTTTGGCAACCAACTGACTGAGGGTGTATTGCCTCTTGAGGTGCTGCCCCAACGTGTCTTGGCCCTGTGAGAGGACTTGGGAGTAAAGCCGAAAGGCAGTACAAATACCATGAGCCTAGCACACAAGTCATCCTTGCTGGATGAGGTTGCATCGCACGTAGGGGTGTGGGATTTGGATTCAAGTTCAAATTTTGAATTCGCCTCTTGAGGTGTTGCCCCAACGTGTCTTACCCTAGTGTGAGGACTTGGGAGTACAGCTCACAAGGCAGTACAGATACCATGAGCCTAGCACACATGTCATCCTTGCTGGATGAAGTTGCATCGCAAGTGGGGGTGTAGGATTTGAATCCGAATTTGAATTTTGAATTTGCCTCTTGAGGTGCTGCTCCAACGTGTCTTAGCCCTGTGCAAGGACTTAGGTGTACAGCCACAAGGCAGTAAAATACCGATTAGCCTGCTCACGTTTTATCCCTGCTTGGATGAGGTGGTGCCAAACGTGGAGGTTTAGGGTTGAATTCGAATTTGAATTTTGAATTTGCCTCTCGAGGTGCTGCCCCAACGTGTCTTATCCTAGTTTGAGGACTTGGGGGTACAGCCACAAGGCAGTACAAATTTGAATTCGAATTTGAATTTCGAATGTTTTCCTCTCGAGGTGCTGCCCCAACGTGTCTAGGCCCTTTGTGAAGACTTGGGCGAACAGCCACAAGGCAGTACTGAGGCCATGAGCCTAGCACACATGTCATCCTTGCTGGATGAGGTTGCGTTGCACGTGGGGGTGTAGGATTTGAATTCGAATTTTGATTTTGAATTCGCCTCTTGAGGTGCTGCCCCAACATGTCCTTACCCTAGTGTGAGGGCTTAAAAGTACAGCCTACAAGGCAGTACAGCAGCAAGGCAATACAGAGACCATGAGCCTTGCGCACATGTTTTCCCTGCTGGATGATGTGGCGTCGCATGTGGGGGTGTAGGATTTGAAGTCGAATCTGATTTTTGATTATTTTTGGGTGGAAGTACAGCTACATGATGAATGTATAGAGACCACGGGCCTCGCTCACATGTCATCCCTGCTGGACGAGGTGGTGTCGCATGTGGGGCAGGGTACTACATTTTGTCAAATTGGTCTGCGCTTAAAGCGCACAAACCTCAAATCGGTCAGCGCTATGTAGTGCAAAAAGAACAAAAACTGCACGCTGCTCCCACAGGGGGTTGGAAAAACGGCCCAGTGGGGCTTCAAAAAATGTGCGCTAGATCGCGTTGCTGAGCGCACTTTGTAGTACCCTGATGTGAGGACTGGGGGTGCAGGGTTTTAATTCGAATTTAAATATGATTATTTGAGAGGGGGGGGGGGGGGGAATTACAGCCACAAGCAGTACAGAGACACGAGCCTAGTACACATATCATCCCTGTTGGATGAGGTGGTGTCGCATGTGGGTATAAGATTTGAATTCGAAATTGAAATATGTTTTTGGAGTGGTTGGGGGCGGGGGCGGGGGCGTTCCAGCAATAAGTCAGCCACATATACCATGGACGTAGCGCACATGCCATCCCTGTGAAAAAACCAAAGAAAAACCACTCGCATGTCACAGACTGAAATCTGGACAGGTCCTAGGCAGGCGGAAATTGACAGGGAGTGTTGGCAACGGAATCGAGTGGACCGAAGCCATTTAATTACAGAGGCAGTTGCCTTACTTGTCAGGCTTCGTTTTTCTGTTTAACTGTTACATGATTTTACGGCTAGTCTTGGCAGACAATAGGACCCAAGTCTCTGTGGACATGTAACAATAATATGTAATTTAACCAACTGTGGGATGCTCACCGCCTCCAATTCCAAGTCCCCGTGAGAGAGCTCATTGATTTCATCTAAAGGCGGATTATATAGTTAAAAGACTTGTCCAATTCGAGTCAGGAAATTATTATTTAACTTGGACACTTAGTGATATGTATGGTTCTAGCCTGTGGGGCTGCTTTACGTCTTTGGCAGTAGCATCAACTTTACATACATAATTACACAAAACATGCTTGATCCTATCTCTTCATACAATCATTTATAAGCAGGAGCAACTTCTCATTTGAACTTGGCTACTTCAACTTGAACTTGGTTACTTAGCTTCTGACAGCACTTTGGCTCCTAGCCGTGTTCGTCAGTAAAAATAAATAACTAACTGGAAACATGTTAATGCGAACAAGTAAATCCCCCCTTTTTTGGAAACGCTCCGCCACGTCTATTTAATCCTTACATTGTAGGACAAGTTTACGGAGACCCACCCTTTGATGCGAACATCCTTCCCCCCCCAAACCCCAAATTGAGTGCTAAATTTAATGCTGCAATTACCTTCCAAGTTTCAACTCTAGATTACACATCAAGCACCCCTATGCACATGAACTAAAAATAATGACTGGGATATTGGCAAGGTTTCGCCCACCAGAATTGTTCCCCGATAGGGAGCGCGGCGGTGGAAAGGGCTGTCCGCCAGAATAAGACAGGTACACTGCAATGCAGTGCACGTATAAGGTTTCAAAACCAAACCCTTCAAAAGCGGTAGGCTGCGAGTCCAAGGGTACCGGTAGGATAGCCATTTAATTCCGTTCCACCCCTCGAGATGATTAATCCTCAAATAACTTAGGGTGCTAAGGCGCTGACAGCTTGGATGCCTCCCCTCTCCCTCTAGTACGCCGCCCTTATTGGCAAAACGGTTTGGAAACGACCCTTTGCCAACCGGATAGGGGTACAGCTTCAGACCACTGGAGGTGGTTGGCCTTTGCAAGTTACGGTTTACACTGGTTTTACTGCTGTCCCCTACTAGCCCTAGCAAATTAAATGTTCCTGATTTTGAATTGCTATATGGTTTTATTCTCAGCAAGGCTTGGGAAAGACCTATCTCGTGAACAAGTACTTGACCTTGAACTCGGTTACATGGCTCCAGCCAGCAATTTGGCTTGCTGGATACCATGTATTCCGGGTCCTGGCTACGAAGCCTGGCAAGTTGAATGCTCCTGATTTGAATTGTTACATGGTTTTAACAGCAGCTTGGGCAGACTACTTGGTGAACATGTAACAAGGAAATGTAACAAAAACATAAAAACCCTTTGCCAACTGGATGTCAGGTCTGAACTTGAGACATTCACAGCCATAGACCCCTTTGCCGAGTCAGCTTTGCCATGTTTTTCAGATACCCACGTTTAGGATAAAAATGACATTTGCCAATACTTAAGGCGCGATTTTTGCATGGTGGACTTTGATGATAACGCCTGGTGGGGCGTGCTATTAAGGGAACCCCCGCAGGGGCGAGTGCAAACATTAAAAGTGCACCCGTAGGGATTTGAACCACGCACCTTCTGATTTCAACGAGCTCTACCATTGAGCAATTCGTCGAAACGGAATCAAACAGTCAAGGCGAAATTCTGAAAATGTCAAACAAGTATAATGAATATACTATGGCCGAATGATGCCCCTCACCTAAGTTTGCCAATCGATAAGTTTCGAGCTCTAGGCTGGATGGTATAGTATTACTCAGTCAACAATGAGACGGGTCTGAGGTTCACCAAATCTCAGATCTGCCGCCTTGGAAGAGGTAGAGAACTTCCCTCCGTGCTGTAGCACGGTAGTCCAAGCTCATGCGCAGAGGGTCTGCGAAACCAAATAAACCCTATTCTCCGGTATGTACACATGCATGCAAACGGGAGGGTTTCCTCAATCTCACGCTAGGCGTACTAAAGTCAAATTTTCAATTTTTGCCATGTGATACTACCCCTCCCCCCCCCCCTCTAGTTATCATTTGTTTAGCTTGGTCAAACAATACGTAGTCCCTTTCCGCCCACCTGAGTGGCTACCCTGGATTGGAACCTACATACACAAGCTATCCACTACCAAGTCGCTCAATGCTGTGATGATCTAATACATGATGCGCTCACTACCACAAAAAAAACAAAAAATGAGTACAAATTAATATACCGGTGACCAGGTGATGCAAGGGCAGGTTATCTTTCAAACTCAACCTGAAGACCGTCATCCAGCTAATGTCAAGCACATTCCCAAACACTGAAGGTATGGTGCCCAATGTGCCGCATGAGCACAAAGCACTTTGGCCAGATGTCAACAAGACACGTGCATGCAAGCACTTCATGCTTATGGAAGTGCCTTGCTCATCATGTGTGATCTTGGGCGCAGGTAGGAGGCCATATCATTGGGATGCCCATTTGTCAAGGTGGGCTTCATCGCATATAGGCCTTGAGCAACTCCTTGATCTCGCCTCGTCCTTAGGCCATGCCTGTCGTAGGCAGTCTTGCGTGGGGTAAGTGTGTGCACCCTGGCCTGGTCACAAGCTCTTTAATGGGGGTGTGGGGGTGTGTGGGAGTTTGTGTGTGGTGTGTGTGTGAGAGTGTGTGTGTGTGTGTGTGGTGTGTGTGTGTGTGGTGCGTGTGGTGTGTGGTGGGGGGGGGGGGGGGGGGATTGTGTGGTGTGGTTGGGTAATTGTGGTTTGGGGGGTATGTGTGGTGTGGGGGGGTATGGTGTGGGTGGGGGGTGCACACTGGCCTGTCAAAAGCTCTTTAAATGGGGGTTGGGGTTGGGGTGTATGTGGGGTTGTGTGTGTAGTGTGGGGGTGGGTGGTGTGTGTTGTGTGTGGGTGTGTGTGTGGGGGGTATATATGTGTGGGGTGTGGTGGTTGGGGGGGGGGGGTGGGGGGGGGGGGGAGGGGGGGGGGGGGGGTATGTGTGTTAGTAGCCTAGTGGGGTTGTACCTAGTGGGTTAGTAGTGTGTGTGGCACCCTGGCCTGGTCACAAAGCTCTTAAAAATGGGGGGGGGGGGGGGGGGGGGTAATGTGTGTGTGTGGTATGTGTGCATCCCTGGCCTGGTCCACAAGCTCTTTAATGGGGGTGGTGGGAGGGTGGTAGGTGTGTGGGGTAGGTGTGGCACCCTGGCTGGTCATCAAGCTCTTTATGGGTGTGGGGGTGGTGGGGGGGTTTGTGTGTGGTGTGTGTGTGAGAGTGTGTGTGTGTGTGAGAGTGTGTGGTGTGTGTGTGTGTGCGTGGGTGGGGGGGGGTATGTTGGGTGGTGTGGGGGGGGGGGGGATTGTGGTGGGGGAAGGTAATGTGTGTGTAGGGGGGTATGTGTGTGTGGGGGGTATGTGGTGTGGGGGGGGTATGTGTGTGGGGGGGGTATGTGTGTGTGGTGGGGGGGTATGGTGGTGGTGTTGTGGGGGGTATGTGTGGTGTGGTGGGGGTATGTGTGTGGTGTGGGGTAATGTGTGTGTGTGGGGGTATGTGTGTGTGGGGGGGTAGTGTGTGTGGGGGGGTATGTGTGTGTGGGGGTATGTGTGTGTGGGGGGGTATGTGTGTGTGGGGGGTAAGTGTGGTGTGGGGGGGGGGTATGTGTTGTTGTGGGGGGGTTTGTGTGTGTGGGGGGTCCATGTTGTGTGGGGGGGGTATGAGTGTGTGGGGGGGTATGTGGTTGTGTGTGGGGTATGTGTTGTGGTGGGGGGGGTATGTGTGTTGTGGGGGGTATGTGTGTGTGTGGGGGTAATGTGGTGGTGTGGGGTATGTGTGTGTGGGGGGTATGTGTGTGTGTGGGGGGGGAATTGTGTGTGTGTGGGGGGGATGTGTTGTGTGGGGGGTATGTGTGTGTGTGGGGGTATGTGTGTGTGGGGGGGTATGTTGTGTGTGGGGGGGGGTAAAAAATGTGTGTGTGGGGGGGTATGTGTGTGGGGGGGGGTAAATGTGTGGTGTGGGGGGGTAGTGTGTGTGGGGGGTATGTGTGTTGTTGGGGGGGGTATGTGTGTGTGGGGGGGGTTTTGTGTGTGTGGGGGGTATGTGTGTGTGGGGGGGGTATGATGGTGGGGGGGGTAATGTGTGTGTGGGGGGGGTATGTTGTGTGGTGGGGGGGGGTATGTGTGTGTGTGGGGTATGTGTGTGTGTGGGGGTTGTGTGTGTGGTGGGGTATGTGTGGTGGGGGGGGGTTGTGTGTGTGTGGGGGGGAATGTGTGTTGTGGGGGGATTGGTGTGTGGTGGGGGGGTATGTG
>JAJSRW010000478.1:0-39468 GCA_022414725.1 Microglena sp. YARC | reverse complement strand
GTGAGGTGTAAGGTAGGGGGGGCACTGCATGGCTGTGTAGGTGTAAGGGGGTTACTGCCATGGCTGTGTTAGGTGTTAAGGTAGGGGGGCCCTGCCGATGGCTGTGTAAGGTGTAAAGGGGTACTGCCATGGCTGTGTAGTGTAAGGTAGGGGGCACCTGCCATGGCTAGTGTAAGTGTGTCCAGGGGGGTACTTGCCATGTGTGTAGGTTGTAAGGCTAGGGGGGGTACTGCATGGCTGTGTAGGTGTGAGGGTTACTGCCATGGCTGTGTAGGTGTGAAGGTAAGGGGGGTGCACTGCCATGGCTTTGTGGTAAGGTGAAGGGGGTTACTGCCAATGGTGTGTAGGGTAAGGGGGTACTGCATGGCTTGTGTAGGTGAAGGGGGGCACTGCCATGGCTGTGAAGGTGTAAGGTAGGGGGGCACTGCATGGCTGTGTAGGTGTGAAGGGGGTTACTGCCATGGCTTGTGTTAAGGTTGTAACACGGTACCGGCCAATGGCTGTGTAGGTGTACTGCCATGGCTGTGTAGGTGTAAGGGGTTACTGGCCATGGCTGTTAGGTGTAAAGGGGGGTACTTGCCATGGCTGTGTAGGTGTAAGGTAGGGGGGCCCTCCATGCCTGTTGTAGGTTGTAAGAGAGGGAGTCTGTGTAGGTGTAGAAAGAGACCTGCCATGGCTGTGTAGGTGTCCAGGGTGGTACTGCCATGGCTGTGTAGGTTAAGGTAGAGGGGCGTAAGGTACTGCAGGCTGTAGGTTAACTCCATAGTGGGGTGTACGCCATGGCGTGTAGGTGTAAGGGGGGTTACTGCCATGGCTGTGTAGGTTGTAAGGGGGTATGCCAATAAGCCTTGTGTAGTGGATAGGGGGGCACGCCCCATGGCTGTGAAGGTGTAAGGTAGGGGGCACTGCATGGCTGTGTAGGTGTAAGGGGCGGTTACTGGCCATGGGTGTTAGGTGTAAAGCGGGGCCGTACTGCCCAGGCTGTGTAGGTGTAAGGATAGCGGGGCCCTGCCATGGCTCGTGTAGGTGCTAAGGGTGTTACTGCCATGGCTGTGTAGGTGTAAGGTAGGGGGGCCCTGCCTATGGTGTGTAGCGTTGTAAGGACGGTACTGCCAGCCTGCGTTTTAGGTGTAAGAGGGGCCCTGCCATGGCTGTAGGTGGAAGGGGGTTACTGCCATGGCTGTGTAGGTGTAAGGTAGGGGGGCCCTGCCATGCCTGTGTAGGTGGGTAGGGGCACTGCCCATGGCTGTGTAGGGTAAAGGTTAAGGGGGGCACTGCCATGGCTGTGTAGGTGTAAGGGGGTTACTGCCATGGCTGTGTAGGTGTAAGGTAGGGGGGCACTGCCATGGCTGTGTAGGTGTCAGGGGTGTACTGCCATGGCTGTGTAGGTGTAAGGTAGGGGGGTACTGCCATGGCTGTGTAGGTGTAAGGGGGTTACTGCCATGGCTGTGTAGGTGTAAGGTAGGGGGCAACTGCCATGGCTGTGTATGTGTAAAGGTAGGGGGCGCTGCCATGGCTGTGTAGGGTGTCAGGTAGGGGTTACTGCCATGGCTGTGTAGGTGTAAGGTAGGGGGGTACTGCCATGGCTGTGTAGGTTGTAGTAAGGGGGTAATACTGCCATGGCTGTGTAGGTGTAAGGGGGTTACTGCCATGGCTGTGTAGGTGTAAGGTATGAGTGGGCGCCTGCCATGCCTGTTGTAGGTGTAAGGGGGTACTGCCATGGCTGTGTAAGGGTATAGGTAGGGGGGCACTGCCATGGCTTGTGTAGGTGTAAGGGGTTTACGCATGGCTGTGTGTAGTGTAAGCGTAGGGGGGCATGCCATGGCTGTGTAGTAGTGTGTAAGGGGGTTTACTGCCATGGCTGTGTAGGTGTAAGGTAGGGGGTCACTGCCATGGCTGTGTAGGTGTCAGGGGTGTACTGCCATGGCTGTGTAGGTGTAAGGTAGGGGGGCACTGCCATTGGCTGTTTGTGTGTAAGGGGGGTGTGGTGGTAGGTGGGTAGGGGTACTGCCACGTGTAGGTGTACGGTAGGGGGACTGCCATGGCTGTGTAGTGGTGTGTCAGGGGTGACTGCCAAATGGCTGGTGTAGTGTAAGGTAGGGGTACTGCCATGGCTGTGTAGGTGTGAGGGGGTTTACTGGCCATGGCTGTGTAGTGTAAGTAGGGGGTACTGCCATGGCTGTGTAGGTGTAAGGGGGTAGGTAAGGTAGGGGGACATGGCTTTGTAGGTGAAAGGGTAGGGCACTGCCATGGCTAGGTAGGGGCACTGTCAGTAGGGGTTACTGCCATGGCCTGCTGGCTGTGTAAGGTGGTCACGTACTGCCCATGGCTGTTGTAGGTTGTAAGGTGTAAGGGGTGGTACTGCCACTGGCTGTGTAGTGTAAAGGTAGGGGGGCCCCTAAGTAAGGGGGGTTACTGCCATGGCACTGCCATGGCTAGTGTTAAGGTAGGGGGGTACTGCCATGGCTGTGTAGTGTCAGGGGTGTGCCATGGCTGTGTAGGTGTAAGGTAGGGGGGTACTGCATGCTGTGTAGGGTGGTACTGCCCTTTGAGGTGTAAAGGTAGGGGGGGCTACTGCCTTAAGGGGGGTGCCATGGCTGTGTAGGTGCAGGTAGGGGTACTATGGCTGTGTAAGGTGCTAAGGTAGGGGGGTACTGCAATGGCTGTGTAGTGTACAGGCGCTATGCTGTGTACTGGTGTATAGGTAAGGGGGGCCCTGCCATGGCTGGGTAGGTGGTGCCCTGCCATCGGCTGTGAGGTGTACAGGGGGTATGCCATCGTGCTGTGTAGGTGTTAAGGTGTAGGGGGGCACTGCCATGGCTGTGTAGGTGTCAGGAGGGGTACTGCCATTGGCTGTGTAGGTGTAAAGGTAGGGGGGTACTGCCATGGCTGTGTAGGTGTGAGGAGGTGTGCTAAGTGAGGTGTAGAGTAGGTACCTGCCATGGCTGTGTAGGTGTAAGGTAGGGGGGTTACTGCCTTATGGCTTGTGTAGGTGTGCTATAGGGGTTACTTGCCATGGTGTAGGTGGTACTGCCTACTGGCCATGGTGTAGGTGGTAAAGATTAGGGGGGTAGGGGGGCATGGGGGGCTGCATGGCTGTGTAGGTGTAAGGGGTACTGCCATGGCTGTGTAGGTGTAAGGGGGGTACTGTGTAGGTGTAAGGTGAGGGGGGCCCTGCCATGGCTGTGTAGGTGTAAGGTAGGGGGGCCCTTGGGTGTGTACGGGGGGTTACTGCCATGCTGTGTAGAGGTAGGGGGGTATGGCTGTGTAGGGGGGTACTAGCCATGGCGTGTGTAGCTGTGGTAGTGGGTGGGGGGGGGGAAAAAGGGGGGTTGGGGGTTTTACTGCATGGCTGTGTAGGTGTAAGGGTAGGGGGGCCCTGCCTGTGTAGGTGTAAGGGGTTATGCTGTGTAGGTGTTAGGTAGGGGGCTTGTGTGTATGGTGTAGGGGGTTGGGGGCACTGCCTGTGTAAGGGGGTGTAATAGGGGGGCCGGCTGTGTAGTAGGGGGGCCCTGCCATGGCTGTGTAAGGTGTATGGGGGGCACTGCCATGGCTGTGTAGGTGGGGGGGTGTAGGGGCACTGCCATGGTGTGTAGGTGTAAGTGGGGCGTTCTGGGGTGTAGTAAGGGGGGCACTGCCATGGGAAGGGGGGCACGGCATGTTGTAGGTGTAAAGAGGGGATTACTGCCATGGCTGTGGTAGGTGTAAGTAGGGGGTATGTCATGGCTGTGTAGTGTAAAGGGGGGCCCTGCCATGTCTGGGGGTACTGCCATGGCTGTGTAGGTGTAAGGTAGGGGGTACTGCCCATGGCTGTGTAGGTGTAAGGGGGGTACTGCCATGGCTGTGTTAGGTGTAATAGTAGGGGGGCCCCTGCCATGGCTTGTGTAGGTGTACAGGGGTAGCTGCAATGGTTGTGTAGGTGTAAGGGGGGCTGCATGGCTGTTGTGTGTAGGTGCAAAGGTGTAAGGTAGGGGGGGGCACTGCCATGGCTGTGTAGGTGTCAGGGGGGGCCATGGCTGTGTGTAGGTGTAAGGGGGGTACTGCCATGGCTGTGTAGGTGTAAGGTAGGGGGGCACTGCCATGGCTGTGTAGGTGTAAGGGGGGTGAACCTGCCATGGCTGTGTGGAAGGTGTAGAGGGGGGTGCCATGGCTGTGTAGGTGTAAGGTAGGGGGGCACTGCCATGGCTGTTAGGTGTAAAGGTATGGGGTACTGCCATGGCTGTGTGTGTGTAGTGGTTACTGCATGGCCTGTGTAGGTGTAAGGGGGTACTGCCTAGGTGTAAGGTGTTAGGGGGGCAATGCGGTGTAAGGTAGGGGGCACTGCCATGGCGTGTAAGGGGGTAGTGTAAGGGGGGTACTGCATGGCTGGTAGTGTAGGCTAGGGGGGTACTGCCATGGCTGTGTGTGTAACTGGCCACTGCCTAAGGTGTCAAGGCACTGCCAATGGCCTGTGTACGCTGCATGGCTGTGTAGGTGTAGGTACTGCCTGCCATGGCTGTGTAGTGTAAGGTAGGGGGGCAAACTGCATGGCTGTGTGGTCAGGGGCAAGTTACTGCCCATGTGTAGGTGTAAGGTAGGGGCCAGCTGCCTGCCATGGCTGCTGTAGGTGTAAGGGGGGTTACTGCATGGCTGTGTAGGTGTAAGGTAGGGGGGCACTGCATGGCTGTGTAGTGTCAGGGGTATGCCATGGCTGTGTAGGTGTAAGGTAGGGGGGTACTGACTGGTCGTAGTAGTGTAAGGGGGGTTTACTGCCATGGCTGTGTAGGTGTAAGGTAGGGGGGCACTGCCATGGCTGTGTAGGTGTGCAAGGGGGGTAGCTGCCGCATGGCTGTGTAGGTGTAAGGTAGGGGGGTACTGCCATGGGCTGTGTAAAGGTGTAAAGGGGGTTATGCCATGGCTGTGTAGGTGTAAGGTATGGGGGGCCTGCATGGCTGTGTAGGTGTAAAGGTAGGGGCGGGGTACTGCCATGCACTGCTGTGTAGGGTGTAAGGGGTTACTGCCCATGGCGTGTAGGTGTAAGGGGGATACTGCCATGGCTGTAAGTAGGTGTAATTCTGTGGTAAGGGGGGGCCCTGCCCATGGCTGTGTAGGTGTGTAGGGGGGTGCCATGTCTGTGAGGTGTAAGGTTAAGGGTGTACTGCCATGGCTGTGTAGGTGTAAGGTAGGGGGGGCGTGTAGAGTGTAAGGGGGGTACTGCCATGCCATGCTGTGTAGGTGTAAGGAAGGACGGCCTGCCATGGCTGGGTGTTAGGTGGAAGGGGTTACTGCCCATGGCTGTAAAGGTAGGTGTAATAGGTAGGGTATAGCGGGGGCACTGCAGGTAGGGTACTGCTGCATGGCTGTGTAGGTGTAAGGGGTATACAATGCCATGGTGTGTAGGTGTAAGGTAGGGTTGGGGGGCAGGGGGTATGCCATAGCGAAATGTGTAGGTGTAAGCACTGCCATGGCTGTGTAGGTGTAAGGTAAAGGGGGGCATACTGCCATGGCTGTGTGTAAGGTAGGCACTGCCAGGGGGCGCACTGCCCATGGCTAGGGGGGGCACTGCATGGCTGTGTAGGTGTAAGGGGGGGTATGGCTGTGTAGGTGTAAGGGGGCCATGGCTGTGTATGCTGTGGTGTAAGGTAGGGGCACTGCCATGGCTGTGTATAGTCATGAGGGGAGGGGTGTTACTGGCCGATGGCTGTGTAGGTGTAAGGTTAGGGGGATACTGCATGGCTGTGTATGGTGTAAGGGGTACTGCCATGGCTGTGTAGGTGTAAGGTAGTGGGGCAATTGCAGGGGGGGGGGGGGGGGGGGGGGGGGGGGGGGGGGGGGGGGGGGGGGGGGGGGGGGGGGGGGGGGGGGGGGGGGGGGGGGGGGGGGGGGGGTGGTGTGTAGGTGTAAGGTAGGGGGGGTGCCATGGCTGTGTAGGTGTCAGGGGGGTACTGCCAATGGCTGTGTAGGTGGTAGGGGGTATACTGCCATGGCTGTGTAGGTGTAAAGGGGGGCACTGCCATGGCTGTGTTAGGTGTAATGGCTGTAGGGGGTTAGCGGGGGTCTGCCCATGGCTTGTAGGTGTAAGGGGTAGGTGTTAAGGTAGGGGGCAACTGCCATGGTGTGTAGGTAAGGGGGGTAAGGTAGTAAGGTAGGGGGACACTAACCTGCATGGGCTGTGTAGGTGTAAGGTAGGGGGGCACTGCCATGGCTGTGTAGGTGTCAGGGGGCCTGCTGCATGGCTGTGTAGGTGTAAGGTAGGGGGGTACTGCCATGGCTGTGTAAGGTGTAACGGAAGGGGGGTACTGCCATGGCTGTGTAGGTGTAAGGTAGTACTGCCATGGCTGTGTTTAGGTGTAGGGTTAGGGGGGTTACTGCCATGGACTGTGTAGTGTAAGGGGGTTGTAAGGGGGTTACTGCCATGGCTGTGTAGGTGTAAGGTAGGGGGGCAGGCTGTGTAGGTGTAAGGCTGCCATGGCTGTGTAGGTGTTAAGGGGGGTACTGCCATGGCTGTGTAGGTGTAAGGTAGGGGGGGCACTGCCATGGCTGTGTTAAGGTAAGGGTATGGCTGCCATGTAGCTGTGTTAAGGTGTAAGGAGTAACTGCCATGGCTGTGTAGGTGTAAGGTAGGGGGGGCGCCATGCATGGCTGTGTAGGTGAAGGGGGTGGCTGTGTAGGCTAAGGTAGGGGCCCTGCCATGCCTGTGTAGGTGTAAAGGGGCCTACTGCCATGCTGCGTAGGTGTTTAGGTGTAAGGGGTACTGCATGGCTGTGTAGGGGTAAGGTAGGGGGGCACTGCATGGCTGTGTAGGTTGTAAGGGGGTTACTGCCATGGCTGTGTAGGTGTAAGGTAGGGGGGCATGGCCCGGTGTAGGGGGGCACTGAACATGGAGGTGTAAGGGGGCAGCTGACATGGCTTGTGTAGGTGTCGGGGGCACTGCCATGGCTGTGTAGGTGTAATGGGGGGCATGGCTGTGTAAATGTGCACCATGGCTGTGTAGGTGTAAGGGGGGCACCTGCCATGGCTGTGTAGGTGTAAGGGGGGCACTGCCATGGCTGTAGAGGGGGGTAGTAGGGGGCACTGCATGGCTGTGTAAAGGGGGGTCACTGCCATGGCTGTGTAGGTGGTAAGGGGGGTAGGGGCATGGCTGTGTATGGGCTGTGTAAAGGGGGGCCACGCCATGGCTTGTGGTAGGTTTGGTAAGGGGTGGCACTGCCATGGCTGTGTAGGTGTAAGGTAGGGGGGCACTGCCCATGGCTGTGTAGGTGTAAGGGGGCTGCTGCTAGGCTGTGTAGGTGTAAGGGGGTTGCTGCCATGACTGTGTAGGTGTAAGGGGGGGCCCTGCCATGGCTGCATAGGTGTCATGGGGGTACTTCCATGGCTGTGTGGGTGTCATGGGGTCCCTGCCATGGCTGTGTAGGTTGAAGGGGGTCGCTTAAATCTGAGATTAAACAGTCGTGTTTCTGTACACCGCTTTGGATAATTCCGTGCAGCACCCAAGGATATTCGTCCGACATCTTGGGTATTTCCTGTAAACCGGTTTGGATATATAAATTTCTGAGTTAATAATTATGTGACCTACAATCTGTTTGCCTGTATACCTGCTCGGCTCTATCTGAGATTCAAAAATCGTATTTCTGCAACACGGCTCGTATATTTCTAGGCGCCAGCTTGGATAATAAGGATGGAAATACTTAATTCAATTTATAAAAAAAAACGATAATAATCGCACAATTAAATTATCATCCCAGCTGAGATGATGATTTAATAATATTGTAGAATTAAATTATCACTGTACCACGAACTCAGGGCCCCCGTCGGATAAACGATTGTTAGAGGCTTAGTTCATCAGTGCTTTTTATTAGCCCTTCCTATACGGTTGGGCAAGTCCCTTCAGCCTATTTGGCCTACCCCAAGACTGTAACATACATACACACAACGTATAGTATATATGTGCGAGTATACTACTTGGTCTCAATGTGGTACTTTTCAGAGTCTGCGTTACTATACAAACAATAAAATGGAATGTTGCTACTTCCAGAGGCGGCGAGAACCGTAATACGTTGAGGCCGGGTAACCAAGTTCAGGCACAAGTTCAATTCAATTTTATTGGAAAGGATGAAGAGGAGATTGGGGATAGCTCAAACGGTGTTACAGTTGTATATTTTCTAGTGCAGTGCTAGAGCTTGGAACTGATGCACAACACATAAAGTGAGCTCGAAAGTCTGTACTCACGAATTCGGGCCATCTCGGTGGCAAAAAGACCACGCTATATTTTAGGCAACGTCACTCTCTAAACTACGGTAAGCAAAATGCCTTGCCAACACCGATCTCTGAAGTTAATCAATCAAATGAGGTTTGGGCAGCGAAAGGTGCCCAGAGATTGACCCCTGGTTTGGTATGGGTATACCTCAACAAAACCTCCAGCCAACATTTCTCTCCATTCGCTGGCAAGAGTATGGCCCCAGATAGCATGTAGAAGTTAGGCTCCAAGCCTCTACCACCGGCCTCAAAGTGATGATGTTGGCCGTGTTGGTGCTCAGCACCGATGCAGTATGTGATCGTATATTTTGCCCAAACTCCTTCGCTTTGGATTCGCACTGCATGAGTAGGGCAACAGCAACTGACGTCCACCTTCCGCACGCCGGGGCGAACATCAAACCGCGCCGATAGCGCGGCCAAATCCAGCTGCGTCCCCCTCAAACCTCTGGCATTGATGGATTCGTTGTACTTGTACGGCGCCATACCTGTTGCGGGATTGATCGGTTGCGTGAGTTAGCTGCATGCATGCAAACGGAGAGGATGGATGCAATGCAACGCATTGAGGGGGGCAGAGCACAGGCGCCATGAGGACAGGCGTGCAAGCTGCATGCATGCAAACGAAGAGGATGGATGCGATGCAAAGTATTCAGCAGGACAGAGCAACGGCACAATGTGACAGGCGTGCAAGCTGCTTGCATGCAAACGCAGAGGATGAACGCGATGCGACGCATTCACGAGAGCAGAGCAACAGCGCCATGTGACAGGCGTGCAAAGATTAAGTCACGAAACATAACCGCTGCAGCAATTAAAGCTCATAACCGACCTTCGTGTAGGAGTACGCAGACGTAGAGAATCTAAGACGCGGAAGTCCCAAGACAGCAGCAACGCATGCGCAGATGCTGTAAATTAGGCACAGATAGAACACTGGGCGAGATGAATACAGACAGACAGGAAAGTAAGAAGAGAGCCCCCTTCCCTCACGCCCCCTTCCCTGCCCTTCCAAGAATCACGCAGATCTACAAATGCGACAGCTTGAGTTGCTGTGCGCGTTTTCCCCGAAGGAAGCTGCACAACTTCTCACTCTCTTTTTCGTCCAGCGTGGCTACGCGAGACGGCAGGTTTCTATTAGCTGTAAGGGGGTGGTTGGGGGGGTTGGGGTTGGGGGGGGAGGGCGAGGGCCCCCCCCCCCTGGTCCCCGCCCCCCCCCCCCCCCCCCCGCGGGTACCGTGGCCGTGGCCTGCCGCCTCCCCTTTCCGTAGCGCCCCTCCGCTCCGAGCCCGCAGGTGTCCGACACCGGATATTTTGCGACCCATCCAGAGCCATCCAACCCACACCTCGGTCGAGGGCCTGGATGGATTTTGGCTTTTGGATGGGTCGTCTGGATGGGTATTTCGTCAGTACATCCGTACAAATACGAACCATCCAAAACCCCTATGGGAAGGTAAACACTGGATGGGTCGTCGGTTATCCGTACTTAACGACCCATCCAGACCCATCCTGCCCCAATGGGAATCCACCCTAAGGACATCCAGCTCGCTCGTCGCATCCGTGGAGAGAGGGCCTAAATACGATCATCTGCATCCCAGCAACAAAACGGTGTTTTTAAACACCACTAGGCTGTCCAATTTAACAATTCTTGTACATGACACCACTTTCTAGGTTGCGTGTCATCTTCGGTAGCAACAGCTACATGTGTAGTTGCGTCTCATTTGTTTTCTTCTTCTGACATATATATCTTGGGGGGTCCGTTGAGTCTCAGGTGCAGGTCTTGTAACTGGGTGCGTCTCAAGCAGGGTACTTCAGGATTATAAATAAAAGGGTTGATATTAAATGCATAGCAAGACTATGTCTTCGAGATCACAACTTAAATGTTGATTCGGAAAGGAGTTTACACGGCTGTATGCGTGTAAAGAGGTTGGCGTGTTACGTGCGCAGCATCTAGGCATGCGTTCGCGTGTGACAGAGTACCACTCGTCCTAGCAGAATTTGCAGGGGCTGTGATGTGGTGGTTGACGGTAGAAGAGTGGTCGAAAATGAAACGCATTTCATATTAGAATGTCCGTTATACGCTGAGGAAGTGAGGATATAAATTTTATTTTTGAAAACATGAAAAATGAACCTGAATTGGTCGATAAAGACTCCAGCATCAAGCTCGTCACGAATCCTAATTCCTTTGAAGGATGGAAATAATTACAATTTATTAAAAATGCGATAGGAATCGCACAGTTAAATAATTATCCCAGATGAGATGCTGATTTAACTAAATTGTTGAATTAAATTATCACTGTAGCACGAACTCAGGGCCCCCGTCGGTAAAACGATTGTTTGGAGTTCAGCTCATCGATGTGTTTTCTTTGTTAGCCCCTCCTATCCCTTTAGCCTATTGGGTCTACCACTGGACTGTAACAAACAGACATACATACCCCCATCTCTGCTCCCTGGGACGCAACCAATCTTATGATATAAAGTAGCATGTCCGTCTGGGGTTTTGTGCGTGCCCGGCGCGTGTTTGGGGCTTTGGTTCCATATCTTGCCGACCTGTCGCCCAGGTGGCCACGGGGGTCTTCCCGTCGGAACGACGGGCTCAATGCTAGTTGTATATTTAGCCTGCGCCCTGCGACGCAACGGACCCTTCCTTCTGGTCCCTCCCCACGTTGAGTCCTGCGACGCAACGGACCCTTTGACGTTGGGTCTGTGACGGAGGACACAGCGTCCTGAACAACCCTGGTCTCAAGATACTGATGCACGTACTGTGTCATGTCGAACGCAGGTCGGTGGTTCGATTCTCGTTAGGAGCACCTCCAGGGCCTTGGGCGGAGGGCACAGCGTCCTGAAGAACCCTGGTCCCAAGATACGGATATTGGTGTCCCCCTGAGAAGCACTCATGGGGACTGTAACTGCATGCGGTACATACTAGAACTTGAACTTGGTCACCTGCCAGGTGAGCCAGGCTGGCTCCAACATGTATATTGGATTGGATTGTTGCATGATATTTCAGCCAAAATCTGGGCTGCTCACAGTCTTCCAATGCTACCCCCCCCCCCCCCCCTCCCCTCCCCCTCCCCCCCGGGACACCCACGGAACCAGGGAGCCCAGGTTCGATAACTAGCGGATTAGACAGTTTAAAGACTTTTACAGCCGATAAAGCTGCTTGCCATCTTCGGCAGTAATATCAACATTACAACTGTATCATCAAAGTATATGGAATGAGAATGGTAACGGCAGGCAGCACATCAGATACTGCATGGCAAGGCACGTGGCCATAGTTGGCATCGGCACTTATGCAGCAGGCCGTACTGAGCTCAGTAGGGTCTCAGACCTGTGTGCTCTTTGCCACTCAATGGGCGACGTATTAGTCGCACTATTACAGTATACAGCTTAGTCCAGCAGGGCCCAGCTCCGAGGCCATGGAAGCCGACGCCAACACCAGGCAAAACAAACCGGTACAACCCCTAGCTCACCCAGTTGTAACCAAGTTCAAGTTCAAGTTCTAGCTCACCCAGGGCTTTCAAATTTGAAATCGCAAAAAACATATGTGGGCTGCGATTTCAAATTTGAAAGCCCTGGGTGAGCTAGAACTTGAACTTGAACTTTGTTACAACTGGGTGAGCTAGGGATATGGTTTTGGTAGACAGCTCGGTCCCCTCAACGCATTATTTGAGTTCCTTACCATCATCTCTTAGTTGAATACATCTAAGTCCAGCATTCTTTGGTTACACTTAGTTCGTTCATATAATAAAAAACATAAATATAAATCACGGGCAATATCAGTTTCCACGTGGATGTTTGGCCCATTGTCTGCCAATAACTTGAACTTGAACAATATTTCATTTTTGGGCTACTCATGGCAGCTTCCTGCCAGCTCCATTAGCCAGCCACTGGGTCAAATCAAATGCTCGAGGGAAAGGGAGCTTATCAGAAGCTGCTAGGCGTAGGCCCAAAAATAGACAGTGAGCTTGAAATTGGTTACGCTTGGCTAGAGGCTGCCGTGCATATATAGCATAAGCAAGAAGTAGGAAAACGATTGTTTGGGGTTCAGTTCATTCATGTTTTTTCTTTTGAAGCCCTTCCTATCACGGTTGGGCAAGTCTCTTTAGCCTATTTGGCCTACCCCTGGATAATAACATACATACAAGAAGCAGTGCTGTCAATATTAAGAAGATTATCAACATCAAGAAGATTGTGGCAATACAATCCAACCAATAGTGGTCTGTAGCAGGGTTGTTCAGGACGCTGCGTCCTCTATCACAGTACAACCCAACCAATAGTGGTCTGTAGCAGGGATGAGGTCTGTAGCAGGGTTGTAGCAGGGTTGTTCTGTAGCAGGGATGCTGTCTGTAGCAGGGTTGTTCAGGACGCTGCGTCCTCTATTGCAGACACATCGTGGGGGGGGTCCGTTGACCAGAAGGTTGGGTCCGTTGCGTCGCAGGACATAGGCTATACAATTGGTTGCATCTCAGGCAGCAGAGCTGGGGGGCCTCCTGAATTACCCTGGTCTATTGTAGTGCTTGTACTGCCCAGTAGCCTATTTGTCTACTACCAATGGAATGCAAGAGACGCGGAAAATTGTTGGCAGAGAGTGTTGGCTATCGGAGCAACTCTGGACCCAGTGAAAGCAAACGGGCTGCCCTCCTCAACCTCACACCTCGTAATAAGGCGTACTATTTATTTATTCTATTTATCAGAGCGACTGGTGACACCGGAATGTGACACGTGGCACCGGAATGTAGTACAGCGACATGTGACACCGGAATGTAGTACAGCAACATGTGACACCGGAATGTGACATGTGGCACCGGAATGTAGTACAGCGACATGTGACACCGGAATGTAGTACAGCAACATGTGACACCGGAATGTGACATGTGGCACCGGAATGTAGTACAGCGACTGGTGATACCGGAATGTGACAGGTGGCACCGGAATGTAGTACAGCGACAGGTGACACTGGAATGTAGTACAGCGACAGGTGGCACCGGGATGTAGTACGGCAACAGGTGGCACCGGAATGTAGTACAGCGACAGGTGGCACCGGAATGTAGTACAGCGACAGGTGGCACTGGAATGTAGTACAGCGACAGGTGGCACCGGAATATAGTACAGCGACAGGTGGCACCGGAATGTGGTGCAGATGGCCGAAGCAGACAGGACCAGGGGCCAGTTAGGGCCGGGGTTACGTGCCGACAAACAACACAACAAACAATCAACTGGGCAAAGGGTTGACTCTGGGGGCTCCCGCCCCCCATACGGGGGGGCTCCGCCAAAAATGAATGCTGACATACCCAGCCTGCATTTAGGGGGGGGGCGGGGGGGGGGGAGCTACCTGGAAGCTGCTGTATGCAGCACCAGGGTTAGTGCCAACAAACAACACGACAAACAAACAAACAATCAACCGGGGCTAAGGGTTGACTCTGGGGGCTCCCGCCCCCATACGGGGGGTCTCCGCCAAAAATGAATACGGACATACCCAGCTTGTATTTAGGGGGGGGGGCAGGGTGGGGAAGCTACCCGGAAGCTGCCTGCATGCACAATACGGACATACCCAGCTTGTATTTAGGGGGGGGGCAGGGTGGGAAGCTACCCGGAAGCTGCCTGCATGCACAATACGGACATACCAGCTTGTATTTAGGGGGGGGCAGGGTGGGAAGCTACCCGGAAGCTGCCTGCATGCACAATACGGACATACCCAGCTTGTATTTAGGGGGGGGGGCAGGGTGGGAAGCTCCCCGGAAGCTGCCTGCATGCACAATTGTATTAATGCAGATGACCCTGGCTTGTCGGCGCCGGAGTACATGAGGGAGCTAGCTGGCTTGGGGTCCGCCATGAGCACCCTCTGCCTGTTTATCGAGAGACTGGGCCTCTGCCTCAGTCCCCCCTGGTTTGTCATTGCCAGCTGGCTTGTCGGAGTAGATGAGCTGGCTGGCTTGGGGTCCGCCATGAGCACCCTCTGCCTCAGTCCCCCCTGGTTTGTCATTGCCAGCTGGCTTGTCGGAGTAGATGAGCTGGCTGGCTTGGGGTCCGCCATGAGCACCCTCTGCCTCAGTCCCCCCTGATTTGTCATTGCCAGCTGGCTTGTCGGAGTAGATGAGCTGGCTGGCTTGGGGTCCGCCATGAGCACCCTCTGCCTCAGTCCCCCCTGGTTTGTCATTGCCAGCTGGCTTGTCGGAGTAGATGAGCTGGTTGGCTTGGGGTCCGCCATGAGCACCCTCTGCCTCAGTCCCCCCTGGTTTGTCATTGCCAGCTGGCTTGTCGGAGTACACGAGGGAGCTGGCTGTCTTGGGTCCGGCATCAGTATAAAATGACTTGTCGTTGCTGGAATGGGTGGAGCTAGCTGGCTTGTCGCGCTTGGTATCTGCCATGAGCACCAATAGTATATTTTTGATACTGGGTCTGTGCTTGGGACTGGGAGCCCAGCATCTCTTCGCCAAGAGGCAGTACCATGCTGGTGTACTTTCAGGAAACTGAGGACGCAGGCCCTCCACCACGACGCTCTGGATCAAGTTGGTTGCTGAGCTAGCGATGTCGCTGAACACCAACTGCCCGGTGTACATCTCCCACATTAGTAAACCGAAAGAGTAAATGTCACACGCCTTGGTTGGACGCTCCCCCCTGAATATTTCGGGAGCTATGTAGGGCACCAGGTTGGAGCGTGGGCGGCTCAGCATCTTGCGCACTATCAGCTGGCCCTTGTTTAGTGTGATTGAGGTCATGCCGGCATCCTTCAGCTTCACTGCAACATCTGTAGGCACTTCCTGCAAGGTATTTAGGTGTACGTGTATGTGTATGTGTATGTTTAGGTGTACGTGTATGTGTAAGTGTATGTGCATTTGTGAGTGTGTTTTCCTCTTGTCAAGGAACAAGAAGGGCAGGAAGGCCTGTACAGCCTAAAATGAGTGACGCTGACCATGCGAAGCTGACGCTGGCAGCTCGGAGCCGGCAGAGCCCGGTTTTTGAAAGCCCCCTAGGTTTGCTCGCAACCTTGTATTTTGAGAATTCGAATGCCCCTGGCTCTCCATGCGAGAAGGGGAGGGAGGTAGGGCTGCCTAGAAACAAAGATCGCAGGTGAGAGATAATTGAGCATGATTGTGGAAAGAGATTTGAAGTCCCGAGGTTGCGAGAAGGTGGCTATCTATTTCCATTCCTCGCTCGTCGCTCCATGTAGCGCCTGCGCCTGCGGCGAGGATGCCAGCAAGATTTCCTGGATTCGCTGCCCTGCCGGCTCCGAGCTGCCAGCGTCAGCTACACATGGTCAGCGTCACTCATTTCAGGCTGGACAGGCCGTCCTGCCCGGACCCTTCCTGCCCGTTTCTTGACAGGAGGTGTGTTTTGGGGTGCTCCTTAGTGTGTTTATGTGAGTGTGTGTGTGTGCGCGAGTGAGTGTGTTCTTGTGTGTGTGTGTGTGTGTGTGTGTGCGCGAGTGAGTGTGTTCTTGTGTGTTTGTGTGTTCTGTGTGTGTGTGTGTGTGTGTGTGTGTGTGTGTGCGCGAGTGAGTGTGTTCTTGTGTGTGTGTGTGTGTGTGTGTGTGTGTGTGTGTGCGCGAGCGAGTGTGTTCTTGTGTTCTTGTGTGTGTGTGTGTGTGTGTGTGCGCGAGTGAGTGTGTTCTTGTGTGTGTGTGTGTGTGTGTGTGTGTGTGTGTGTGTGTGTGCGTGTGTGTGTGTGTGCGCGCGAGTGAGTGTGTTCTTGTGTGTGTGTGTGTGTGTGTCATCTTGCGCACTATCACCCGTAGGCACTTGCTGCAGATATTGAAGTGTATGTGTGTATGTGTGTGTGGCTTGTTGCTGGGCCGGGCTGGTGGTGGGTTGATAAAGCTGGCGTTGACACACACAACACCTCCACCACCCTCACCCCACCTCCATCTTGCCCCCCCCCCCCCCCCCCCTACCCCCACCAACCCACCTCGTTAGGTGGCGAAATATCTGAGCCATGTGTGTTGGCGGGGTTGCTGGGCCGGGCTGATGGTGGGATGATAAAGCTGGCGTTGACACACACACACCTCCACCACCTTCACCCCCCTCCATCTTGCCCCCCCCCCCCCCCCCCCTCCCCCCCCCTACCCCCCCCCCCCCCCTACCCCCCACCAACCCACCTCGTTAGGTGGCGAAATATCTGAGCCATGTGTGTTGACGGGGTTGCTGGGCCGGGCTGATGGAGGGTTGATAAAGCTGGTCGAGCGAATGTGGCTCCCAACGGAACTGCCCAGTCCAAAATAGGACACCGCTGTGGCGCCACTGGCTTTGTACACCAGTACACTTTCAGCGCGAACTTCACCGTGAATTAGCCCCGATTGGTGCAGGTACGCAACCGCTTGGGCGACCTGGCAGTGAGTGACACAGGGTTCAGGGTTTGGGGTTAAGGGTTTAGGGGTTCTGAGTTTGAGACACGTAAAAAAATAAAAAAATAAATCGTATGCCTTTTTACGAGGCGTGAGGTTGAGGGGACCAGCCCGTTTGCTTTCATTGGGGGCCAACCACCAACTCGTAAAATAATAATACTAACATCAGAGCATCTCATAAGTGCCTATTGTTGGGGCTTTTGGGACACATGGTCTAGACCTATTAACTCCAGTCCAGTGAAAACAAACGAATGCTTAGGGTTGGGTAATTGTATTTTAGTAATTGTATTTTAGTAATTGTATTTTAGTAATTGTATTTTAGTAATTGTATTATTATTTAGAGTTTGGGAACAAGATCAAGCAATTGTATTTATTTATTTATTTTACAAAGGGGTTCCCTAACAGGTTCGGGACAGATTTTACACAAACGTGGGACAGAGCCTGCTGCCGTTGAAAACAGTTTTCTTTTTTGTGTGTGTGTCTGTGTGTGTGGGGGGGGGGGGATAAGGTAGGCATTCTTTTCACGTCTTCCCTTATAAGTCAATGACTTTTAAAGGAAGAAAGTGCGGCCGAAAAGGAAAAAAAAGAAGAAAAAAAAGTGCGGTTTAAAAAAATGGCCCAAAACGTGTACCGGAGCTCTAAAATCAGGGTTCCTTTTTCACAGCAATTTCCAGGGAGGCCATTGTCCTACCCTGCAAGTCATCGCCGTAGCAGGTTATGGAAGGCAATGTACAGGCTGTACAGGCAGTACAAAGCCAACAAGTTCTATGCAGCGTCGCCTGCGACGCTAAAAAATGGCGGAGAGTGATTGCGAGGGAGCGACAGGTGGCGACGGAAGCAAGTTAGTTACGAGACAGTTGGCTGCCGTGTCTGGCTTCATCACGGTCAGACGGTCGAACGGACAAATGGGTAACACTGGGGGCTCCCACCCCCCAGAAGGGGGGGCTCCGCTTAATTGCACGTTTTGGGCCGTTTCAGGATTCCCTAATTCTGCTCACATCTGCACGGCCTCAAATGTGAAAATGGGAATGTGATAATGGGTCCCGCACAGCCTCATCACATTTTGGGTCGGAGTTGTTATCACATTTTCTTTATGATGATATCTTGAAGGAAAAAAGGAAAGCAAAACCAGGGTTTGCGTGAACCTCTTTGACCCACTTCCTTGCCGGCCAAGCACGTGACAAAGGTACAGGCAGGCCGTCTGGCCGGCAACGAAGTGGGTCAAAGAGGTTTAAAGAAGAGATTCTTCAAGAATTCATCATAAAAAGAAAACGTGATAAAGCACAGGGGGCAGAATCACTTTTCAAATTATTTTTACATAACCAAAAGTCAAATTCAAATCCTTAATTAAAAAAAAAAAAAAAATGTTTTTAATTTATTTTTAAACATCCACATTTGAAGTTGGATGTTGATTCGGGTTCGGAAGGTGAATTCTCAGGTTGGGAGGTAGGATAGGGATTTTGAGGATAACACAAGTTCACTGCTATTCCAGTACATTCAGAGGCCTAGGCTGAAGCGCAGCTTCTGACCTTGTGGTACGAGACCTCGAATTTGACGCGGATTGAATGTGTGCCACTATACTCCATCCATCTCGCCAACTGCTTGGAAAAATAAATGAAAAATAAAAAATAATATTAAAAAGGTGCATATAATCGGGGGGTCACGAGGAAGTTTTTTTCAATATACCTATGTCGGAAGTTTTTGTAATCGGCCTTACCCCCCCCCCCCCCCCCCTCCCCCGCCCCAAAAGGCCCATATCTCCAGGAATTACAATTAGGGGGTCAAAGCAAAGTAAGAAGGTGCAGATAAGCATCTGCATGTTATCAGGTGTTAAACAGGTGCATGTTATCAGGTGTTAAACAGGTGCATGTTATCAGGTGTTAGACAGGTGCATGTTATCAGGTGTTAGACAGGTGCATGTTATCAGGTGTTAAACAGGTGCATGTTACAGGTGCAGGTATCACCTGCATGGCTTCATCATAATATTTTTGATGACCATCCTGTGACCATGGGAAAATAAATAAATAAAATCCTGAATAAAGACATAAATAAATAAACAATACAAAGGCGCATATAATCAGATATAATTACCTGCATCAGAATATTCTTGATGACCATGGTAAAATAAAGAAATAAATAAACAAATAATAAAAAGGCGCATATAATCAGATGCAATTAGCTGCATCAGATTATTCTTGATGACCATGGTAAAGTAAAAAATAAACACATAAATAAATAATAAAAGGCGCATATAATCAAATATAATCACCTCACGCCTCGTACTAAGGCACACGATTTATTTTTTTATTTATGTATAATCACCTGCAGCAGAATATTCTTGATGATCCCGATCAGTGGGAGGGGTTCAGATGAGCAGACGCTGCTGACTGCAGCTTGAGGCTTGCTATCCCTTTGGCTGTCATCCTGCTGCATGTATCCTTTCTCAGTTGGACTGGTGCTGCTGTTGGTCAAGGCCCCCCCCTGCTTGGGAGGGCTGGGGGAAAAGGAGCTTGCAGGCACACCCGTGCCACTAGACGGGCTACCCCGCGGCCCAGGCCCAGGCCCCCCCGGGCCAATACAGGGGTCCTGTGCAGAAGGCTGTTGCTCCCCTGACCCAGACAACATGTACGCGTGTACAGCCGGGCATGTACTGCTGCTGCTGGCCGCAGCCCCCCCCTGGCCATGGGATGGGATGGCCCTTGCCGCAGCCACCCCCGGCCCAAGGGGTAAATTGGCCCTGGGCAAAGCCCCCCCCCCCCCCCAGAGGTTGAGGCGATTCTGGCTGCTGCCTCAGCTAGGGGGAGGGTGTAGAATGAATTGATGCCAGAGATACTAGATGGGCTTCTCCTAGGCTGGGGGGTCGCTGTGGGGCTCATGTTGTTGGTGGGGCTGGGGGGAAAAAAGAAAGGAAAGTAAGCAGTGGAAGTGGGAGTTTGTTGTTGCTTTTTGTTTGCTTTCTTTTTTTTGCTTTTTTCCGAATTGACGCCAGAGATACTAGATGGGCTTCTCCTAGGCTGGGGGGTCGCTGTGGGGCTCATGTTGTTGGTGGGGCTGGGGGGGAAAAAAGGAAAGGAAAGCAAGTAGTGTGAGTGAGAGTTTTGTTTGCTTTTCTTTTGCTTTTTATTGCTTTTTTCGAATTGTCTGGCATGGCAGACTAGATGGGCTTCTCCTAGGCTGAGGGGTCGCTGTGGGGCTCATGTTGTTGGTGGGGCTGGGGAAGAAAAGGAAAGGAAGCAGGGAGAGTTTTTTTTTTTTTTTTTTTTTTTTTTTTGTTTCCTAATTGTCTGGCATGGCAGTCTAGGTGGGCTTCTCCTAGGCTGGGGAGTCGCTGTGGGCTCATGTTGTTGGTGGGGCTGGGGGGAGAGAAGGGAGCAGTGTAAGTGGGAGGCACACCCTAGTAGGAGCTAGTGCCTCGTGTGATACTGTTGACTGGAGTGTTGCTCAAATAATACAAATAAAACGAAAAAAAGCCAGTCCCAATAATAATAAAATAAAATGTAGTTATACAGCCAGGCCGCCCCAGGCTATTATAATATTATTAAATATGATATTATATATTGATAATCAATTAATTTATTTATGGCATACCTATGCGAGTTGTTGAAGCTGTTCTCCCTGCCTGGTACTCCCTTGTAGCTTTCAAAAATTCAAAGTAATGAAACATTAAATACAAATAAAATAAAGTTACAGCCAGGCCGACCCAGGCTAGGTTTTTAAATATGTATCGCATATATTGTCTTTATTATATAATTATCAAATGATAAATTGTGTATTGATTAATGTGTGTATGGCGTACCTTCTAGGGTTGTTCAAGCTGTTCTCCCCGTCTGGCTGACCCTTGTAGGAGCTAGTACCTCGCGTGAAGCTGTTGGTTGGAGTGTTGTCTATCATAAACATACAATAACAATAAAATTAACATACAATAACAATAAAATTAAAGTTACAGCCAGCCAGCCATTCTTTCATTAATTAATGTATGATATTTTAATAAAGGAGAGTTGTTAAAGCTGTTTTCCCTGCCTGGCACACCCTTGTAGCTTTCCAAAATTCGAAGTAATTAAAAATAAATTAAACATGAAATTACAAATATAGTTACTGCCAGGCCGACCTAGGCAAAGTTTTTATAGTACATCACATATAATGTTTTAATTCTATAATTATTAATTACCTTTGGGACTAATTGAAGCTGTTCTCCCTGCCTGGCACACCCTTGTAAGAGCTAGTGCCTCGTGTGATGCTGTTGGTTGGAGTGTAACTTATAAAAAAGATGAAATAAAAATACAAATTAATTACAGCCAGGCCGAACCAGGCTAGGTTTATATAATTATTAATTACCTATCCGAGTTGTTGAAGCTGTTCTCCCTGCCTGGCACACCCTTGTAAGTTTCCCAAATCCAAAGAAATGAAAAATACGACAAAAATAAAATAAAATAAATAAATATATATTGACTGTCAGGCTGACCCAGGCTAAGTTTTTGTATAATACACATCACATACATATCACATGTACTAAATATTATTATAAAACAATTAACTACCTAAGAGCGTTGTTGAAGCTGTTCTCCCTGCCTGGCACACCCTTGTAGGTTTCAAAACTTAGAAGTAATGAAACATGAAACACAAAAACAAATAAAGTTACAGCCAGCCATTAACAAATTAATTTATAGTTTTTTATGAAATACAAATACATTTTGTTTCTATGAAATACAAATGCAAATAAAGTTACAGCCAGCCATTAATGAAGAAATTTATAGTTTTTTACCTAAGAGAGTTGTTGAAGCTGTTCTCCCTGCCTTGCACACCCTTGTAGGTTTCAAAAATTCGAAGTGATGAAACATGAAATAAAAATACAAATAAAGTTACAAATTCGAAGTGATAAAACATGAAATTCCAAGACAAATTAAGTTAGTTATACAAATACAGCCAGCCAGACATAAATTAATTTATAGTTTTTTACCTAAGAGCGTTGTTGAAGCTGTTCTCCCTGCCTGGCACACCCTTGTAGGTTTCAAAAATTCGAAGTGATGAAACATGAAATACAAATACAAATAAAGTTACAAATTCAAAGTGATAAAACATGAAATACAAAATACAAATAAGTTACAAATCAAAGTGATGAAACAAGAAATACAAATACAAATCAAGTTACAAATTCAAAGTGATATAACATAAAATACAAATACAAATTAAGTTACAAATTCAAAGTGATGAAACAAGAAATACAAATACAAATCAAGTTACAAATTCAGAGTGATGAAACATGAAATACAAATAAAGTTACAAATTCAAAGTGATGAAACATAAAAACCAAATACAAATAAAGTTAGCTATACGAATACAAAAACAGCCAGCCAGCCAGCCATGAATTAATTTATAGTTTTTTACCTAGAGCGTTGTTGAAGCTGTTCTCCCTGCCTGGCAAACCCTTGTAGCTTTCCCAAATCCAAAGAAATGAAAAATACGACAAAAATAAAATAAAATAAATAAATATATATTGACTGTCAGGCTGACCCAGGCTAAGTTTTTGTATAATACACATCACATACATATCACATGTACTATATATTATTATAAAACATTTAACTACCTAAGAGCGTTGTTGAAGCTGTTCTCCCTGCCTGGCACACCCTTGTAGGAGCTAGTGCCTCGCGTGGTGCTATTGGGTGGAGTGGTACTTTGCGTGTGATGTCCGGAGCTGTTCGAATTTCCGAGTGAGGAGTGTATTGAAGAGTCGTCGACGTTGTGGTTCATTGCACGGGGCATGAGCTGCTTGCGGTTGATCACCTGAGGGGTGGGGTGGGTGGTGTGGTGTGTGTGCGTGTGTGTGGTGGTTGGGTGGTGGTGGGTGTAAGGGTTGATCACACGGGGCATGAGCTGCTTGCGGTTGATCACCTGAGGGTGGGGTGGGTGGTGGTTGGGTGGTGGTGGTGGTGTGTGTGTGTGGTGGTGGGAGGAGGGGGTGGGGTAGTGGTGGGGTGGGGTGTGTGTGTGTGTGGTGGTTGGGTGGTGGTGGTGGTGTGTGGGTGTGTGGTGGTGGGGTGGTGGTGGGGGGGGTAGTGGTGTGTGTGTGGTGGTGGTGGCTTTGGTTTGGGTGGTGGTGGGGTGTAAGGGTTGATCACACGGGCATGAGCTGCTTGCGGTTGATCACCTGAGGGGTGGTGGTAGTGGTGGTGTTTGTGTGTGTGTGTGTGTGTGTGTGTGTGTGTGTGTGTGGTTGGGTGGTGGTGGTGTGTGTGTGTGTGTGTGTGTGTGTGTGTGTGGTGGTTGGGTGGTGGTGGTGTGGTGTGGTGTGTGTGTGTGTGGTGTGGTGTGTGTGTGTGTGTGTGTGTGTGTGTGGTGGTGGTGTGTGTGTGTGTGTGTGTGGTGGTTGGGTGGTGGTGGGTGGTGGTGGTGGCTTTGGTTTGGGGTGGTGGGTGTAAGGGTTGATCACACGGGGGCACGAGCTGCTTGCGGTTGGTTACCTGATGGGTGGTGGTAGTGGTGGTGTGTGTGTGGTGTGTGTGTGTGTGTGTGTGTGTGTGGTGGTTGGGTGTGGTGGTGTTGTGTGTGTGTGGTGGTGGTGGTGGTGGTGGTGGTGGTGTGTGGTGGTGGTGGCTTTGGTTTGGGTGGTGGTGGTGTGTGTGTGTGTTGTGTGTGTGTGTGTGTGGTGGTGGTGTGTGGTGGTGGTGGCTTTGGTTTGGGTGGTGGTGGGTGTAAGGGTGATCACACGGGGCACGAGCTGCTTGCGGTTGATTACCTGAGGGGTGGTGTAGTGGTGGGGTGGTGATGGCTTTGGTGGCTTTGGTGGTGGTGGTGGTGGTGTGGTGGTGTCTGAGTGGTTACAGGCGAGGGGAAGTACTCCCTGGTCTCCCCCCCCCCCACCACCACCACACCCAGACACACACACTATCCCCCCCACCACCACACGCACACACCCACTAACCACCACCCCACCACCCCCACCACCACACCACAACACACACACACATTCACACACACAGTCATACCAATCCGCAGCGGCAGCACTCACCACCACCACCACCACCACTACCTCCCCCCCCACCACACACCACCACTACCTTCCCCCCCCCACACACCACCACCACCACCACTACCTCCCCCCCCCCCCCCACCACCCCACCACTACCCACCCCCACTGCCTCCCCCCCCCCCCCCCACCACCACCACCACCACTACCTTCCCCCCCCCTCACCACACCCACCCACTACCTCCCCCACCCCCACACCACCACCACACCACTACCCACCCCCACTGCCCCACCCACCCACCCACACCTCCCCACTCACATCTCTGAGTGACACCGAGCGGAAGTACTCTAGCACTACAGCCAAATCCGCGGGCGGCACCACTCACTCACCACCACACTACGACCTCACACACCCACAGACACCGCCACTGACCTCTGTGAGTGACACCGAGCGGAAGTACTCCAGCACTACAGCTAGTCCGTGGCGGCAGCGCTCTCTCTGGGGCTGCACTCCAGTTAAGAACACGCCCTGGGTCTCACCACCACGGCCAATCAGACCCCCCCCCCCCCCCCCCCCCTTTCAACCACCCCACCACAAACCCACCACCAACACTACCCCCCTCCCCACCACACACCACCAAACCCTTTACCCCCCCCACCCCACACCCCACACACAATAACCCACCCCCACCCCCACTTACCTCTGTGAGTGACACCGAGGGGAAGTACTTCCAGCACTCCAGCTAGTCCGTGGCGGCAGCGCTCTCTCCGGGGCTGCACTCCAGTTAAGAACACGCCCTGGGTCTCACCACCACGGCCAATCAGAACACCCCCCCCCCCCCCCCCCCCCGCCCCCCCCCCTCACACCACACCCACACCACACCACCCCCACCCCCACCCCTTCAACCACCCCACCCCACCCAACAAACACCCACCAACACTCCCCCCTCCCCACACCCACACACCACCAAACCCATAACCCCCACCCCACCCACCCCCACTGCCACTGACCTCTCTGAGTGACACTGAGGGGAAGTACTCCAGCACTACAGCTAGTCCGCGGCGGCAGCGCTCTCTCCGTGGCTGCACTCCAGTTAAAAACACGCCTTGGGTCTCGCCACCACAGCCGATCAGAACCTCGAACATGTCTGGGTATACGATGTGTGTGTTGAGCAGGCACTTATGCTGCATGTGTGACAGCCTGGACAGGAGCTGGCCATGGCGGACTGGGGTCTGACTTGAGGTCCCGTCATGTCGGTATTCGTAGGGAGACGCATCACCTGGCGATGGGGTGGTGGTGGTGGTGGTAGTTCAGAGGCAGTTTAGTGGTGTGGTGGTGGTGGTGGTGCTGGAGGTGGTGGTGGTGGTGGTGGTGGTGGTAGTGGTGGTGGTGGTGGTAGTGATCAGAACCTTGGACTTGTCTGGGTACACGATGTGTGTGTTGAGGAGGCACTTGTGCTGCATATGTGACAGCCTGGACAGGAGCTGGTCATGGCGAACTGGGGTCTGACCTTGAGGCCCCGTCATGTCGGTATTCGTAGGGAGACGCATCACCTGGCGATGGTGGTGGTGGTGGTGGTAGTTCAGAGGCAGTTTAGTGGTGGTGGTGGTGGTGGTGGTGGTAGTGGTGGTGGTGGTGGTGGTGATCAGAACCTTGGACTTGTCTGGGTACACGATGTGTGTGTTGAGGAGGCACTTGTGCTGCATGTGTGACAGCCTGGACAGGAGCTGGCCATGGCGAACTGGGGTCTGACCTTGAGGCCCCGTCATGTCGGTATTCGTAGGGAGACGCATCACCTGGCGATGGTGGTGGTGGTGGTGGTGGTAGTTCAGAGGCAGTTCTAGTGGTGGTGGTGGTGGTGGTGGTGCTGGAGGTCGTGGTGGTGGTGGTGGTAGTGGTGGTGGTGGTGGTGGTGATCAGAACCTTGGACTTGTCTGGGTACACGATGTGTGTGTTGAGGAGGCACTTGTGCTGCATGTGTGACAGCCTGGACAGGAGCTGGCCATGGCGGACTGGGGTCTGACCTTGAGGCCCCGTCATGTCGGTATTCGTAGGGAGACGCATCACCTGGCGATGGTGGTGGTGGTGGTGGTGGTAGTTCAGAGGCAGTTCTAGTGGTGGTGGTGGTGGTGGTGGTGGTGGTGCTGGAGGTCGTGGTGGTGGTGGTGGTAGTGGTGGTGGTGGTGGTGGTGATCAGAACCTTGGACTTGTCTGGGTACACGATGTGTGTGTTGAGGAGGCACTTGTGCTGCATATGTGAGAGCCTGGACAGGAGCTGGCCATGGCGGACTGGGGTCTGACCTTGAGGCCCCGTCATGTCGGTATTCGTAGGGAGACGCATCACCTGGTGTTGGTGTTGGTGTTGGTAGTGTTAGTGGTGTTGGTAGTCGTGGTGGTGGTGGTGGTGGTGGTAGTGGTGGTGGTCAGATATGGTTGCTATTGCCGTTGTTGCTGTTGTTGTTGTTGGTGGTGGTGTCTTGTTGTTGTTGTTGTTGTTGCTGGTAGTGGTGGGAACAAATGGTGTTGTGGTGTCTTGTTGTTGTTGTTGTTGTTGTCGTTGTCGTCGTTGTTGTTGTTGTTATTGTTGTTGTTGTTGTTGTTGTTGTTGTTGCTGTTGTTGTTGTTGGTGGTGGTGGTGGTGGTGGGAACAAATGTTGTTGTTGTTGTTGTTGTTGTTGTTGTTGTTGTTGTTGTTGTTGTCGAGTTGTTGTCGTTGTTGTTGTTGCTGTTGTCGTTGTTGTCTTGTTGTTGTTGCTGCTGTTGTTGTTGTCGTCGTGTTGTTGACTTGTTGTTGTTGTTGTTGTTGTTGTTCTTCTTGTTGCTATTGTTGGTGGTGGTTACAAATGGTGTTGCACGACCCTGGAAGCTGCTGTAGTGCAGCGACATGTGGTGTGTCTGATGCATCTTATACACAGTGGTGCCAGTGGTGGGCTTGGTATGTTGTGGTGGTGGTGGCCTTGGTGGTGGTGGTGGTGGTATTGGCTGCAGTTGCAGTGGTGCCAGTGGTGGGCTTGGTATGTTGTAGTGGTGGTGGCCTTGGTGGTGGTGGTGGTGGTATTGGCTGCAGTTGCAGTGGTGCCAGTGGTGGGCTTGGTATGTTGTGGTGGTGGTGGCCTTGGTGGTGGTGGTGGTGGTATTGGCTGCAGTTGCAGTGGTGCCAGTGGTGGGCTTGGTATGTTGTGGTGGTGGTGGCCTTGGTGGTGGTGGTGGTGGTATTGGCTGCAGTTGCAGTGGTGCCAGTGGTGGGCTTGGTATGTTGTGGTGGTGGTGGCCTTGGTGGTGGTGGTGGTGGTATTGGCTGCAGTTGCAGTGGTGCCAGTGGTTGTGATGACCTTGACAGCTGCAAGGGACTGCTGGAAGCAGAAGTGCTAGAACTGCTAGAAAAGCGACATGTGGTTGTGGTTGTGGTTGTCTTGTTGTTGATGCTGATGCTGTTGTTGTTGCTGGTTGTAGTTGTTGTTGACGTTTGTGGCGTTGGTGGGGGGGGGGGCACCAATGGTGTTGCACCGCACCTTGACAGCAGCAGGCCCCCCCTGGAACATGTAGTAGTGCAGCGACATGTGTGTGTCTGATGCATCTTTTTACACAAGTGGTGCCAGTGGTGGGCTTGGAGTGTTGTGATGGTGGTGGCTGTGGTGGTGGTGGTGGTGGTGGTGGCTGTGGATGCAGTGGTGCCAGTGGTTGTGATTACCTTGACAGCAGCAGGCGCCCCCTAGAAGCTGCAGTGGTAAAGTGACATGTGGTGTGTCCGATGCATGTCATACACAGTGGTGGTGGTGGTGGGCTTGGAGTGTTGTGATGGTGGTGGCTGTGGTGGTGGTGGTGGTGGTGGCTGTGGATGCAGTGGTGCTAGTGGTTGTGATTACCTTGACAGCAGCAGGCGCCCCCTGGAAGCTGCAGTAGTAAAGGGACATGTGGTGTGTCCGATGCATCTCGTACACGATGTCGACCAGCTCGGGCCAGCATTGTAGATCCAGCTTGAACTTGGTGGTGTCTGCTGTGGGCGACCTTCTCTCCTCGTCGTCGATACTCACCAAGCTGCAGTTGCTGCTGTTGCTCTCTTTACTCATGCTGTACAGTTAAGGCAGTGGTGGTGGTGGTGGTGTGTGTGGGGGTGGGGGTGTCAGTGGTGATGGTGGTGTTGTTCGGGGTGGTGGGGGTGGGGGTGACATTTCTCCTCTGTTGTCGATACTCACCAAGCTGCAGTTGCTGCTTTTGTTCTCTTTACTCATGCTGTGGTGGTGCGGGTGGCGGTGTTGGTGTCAGTGTTGGTGTCAGTGTTGGTGTCAGTGTTGGTGTCAGTGTGGGTGGGTGGGTGGGTGGGGGGTAGTTGTGGTGGGGGGGTATGTGTGTGGTGGTGGGTGGGTGGGTGGGGGTAGTTGTGGTGATGGTGTTGTTGTTGTTGGTGGTGGTGGTGAAGGTGGGGATGGTGTCTGCTGTGTGTGACATTCTCTCCTCGTTGTCGATACTCACCAAGCTGCAGTTGCTGCTGTTGCTCTCTGCACTCATGCTGTAAAGTAAAGTAAAGGATGCACAATGATATTGTTTGTATGCTTGGTGAGCAGTTGGTACTGGTAATATACTATAATTTATTTATACCATTATAATAGTATTTAATTACTATACCATTAAAATTATAATATACCATAATATTAAAATTGTTTGTATGCTTGTTGAGCAGTTGAGTGGGTTATTATTATTATTATTATTTTAATTATTAATATTATTATCAATAATATTAATAAGAATATTATTATTATATTGCATTGTAGACCCAGCTTGAACTTGGTGGTGTCTGCTTTGGGAGACATTCTCTCCTCGTCGTCGATACTCTCTCCCCCCCCCCCCCCCCCCCACCAATCACTCCACTCATCCCCCCCCCCCCCCCCCCCCCCACTCACCCCTCTATCCTCCTATCTAAACTCTGCTTGTTCCTCACTGCCATGGCTGAAACTGGGAGGGGGACTGATTCATTCGTACCCCCCCCACTCACCCCACACACACACACGCCCACCCCCTCCCCCCCTACTCACCCTCTACCCTCAAGCCTACACACACATAACACTCACCCAAACCGCCCACCCTACTCAACCCTCTACTCTCAAGCCCCCCACACATACACGCTCACCCCCCCCCCCTACTCACCCTCTATCCCTCAAGCCCCCCCCACACACACGCTCACCCCCACCCCACCCCTACTCACCCCTCTACCCTCAAGCCCCACACACATACACGCTCACCCCCACCCCCCCTACTCACCCTCTATCCTCAAGCCCCCCCACACACACACGCTCACCCCCCCACCCTACTCACCCCTCTACCCTCAAGCCCCCACACACATACACGCTCACCCCCCCACCCTACTCACCCCTCTATCCTCCTGTCTAAGCTCTGCTTGATCCTGGCTGTCATGGCTGAGACCGGGAGGGGCGACTGATTCATTCAAACCACCCCCACTCACCCCCCCCCCCCCCCCACTCACGCCCCCCACCTTCTCTCACCCCCTCCCACCCTACTCAACCCTCTACCCTCAAGCCCACACACACATACACGCTCCCCCCCCCCCCCCCCCCTACTCATGCCCTCTATCCTCCTGTCTAAGCTCTGCTTGATCCTGGCTGTCATCGCTGAGACTGGGAGGGGCGACTGATTCATTCGCGTGAGGGTCAGCTCCTTGGGGGGGGTCTCCAGACCGACAGTCACTTCCGTCCCGAACGATCCACATGCGGCCTGTAGACTGTCCGCTGACGATGGTTGCTTGTGGTCCAGGAGGCGAGGGGGGAGCTTGGGCCTTGGCTTGGACCGGGTGGACTTGCCGGCTTTCTGAATGGGGGGTGTGGGGTGGGGTGTGGAATGGTTAGGCTTGGCATTGTCTGGTTTGGTCTGGTCTGGTTCGGTCTGGTCTGGTTCGGTCAGGTCTGGTTCGGTCTGGTTAGGTTTTGCTTGAACGATCCACATGCAGCCTGTAGGCTGTCCGCTGATGATGGTTGCTTGTAGTTGAGGAAGCGAGGGGGGAGCTTGGGCCTTGGCTTGGAACGGGTGGACTTGCCGGCTTTCTGAATTGGTGGTGGTGGTGGTGGTGGTGGGGGTGGGGGTGGAAGGGGGGCGGGGTGGTTAGGCTTGGCATTGTCTGGTTCGGTCTGGTTAGGTTTGGTTTGGCTTGAACGATCCTCATGCGGCGTGTAGGCTGTCCGCTGATGATGGTTGCTTGTAGTCAAGGAAGCGAGGGGGGAGCTTGGGCCTTGGCTTGGAACGGGTGGACTTGCTGGCTTTCTGAATGGGTGGGTGGGTGGGAGGGTGTGTTGGAATGGTTTGGCTTGGCTTGGCACGGGTGGACTTGCTGGCTTTCTGAATGGGTGGGTGGGTGGGTGGGTTGGAATGGTTTGGTTTGGCTTGGCTCGGCTAGGACCGGCTGGACTTGCTGGCTTTCTAAATGGGTGGGTGGGTGGGTGGGTGGGTGGGTGTGTTGGAATGGTTTGGCTTGGCTTGGCTTGGAGCGGGTGGACCTGCTGGCTTTCTGAATGGGTGGGTGTTTGTGGCAGGTGGCGGGTGGAATGGTTAGGCTTGGCATGGTCTGGTTTGTCTGGTCTGGTTTGGTCTGGTTATGTTTGGTCTGCTTCGGTCTGGTCTGCTTTGGCTTGGCATGGTTTGTTTTTGTCTGGTCTGGTTTGGTCTGGTTTGGTTTGGCTTGGCTTGAAGAATCCACATGTTCAAGCCAAGCCAATCTTGGCTTGGAAGATTATATGTATATATATATATACATTACACAAGATTGTAGACTGTCCGCTCATGATGGTTGCTTGTGCTAGAGGAAGGGAGGGGGGACTTGCTGGCTTTCTGATTGGGTGGGTGGGTGTGGGGTGTGGGGGTTGGCATGGTCTGGTTTGGCATGGTCTGGTTTGGGTGCAATGGTTAGGCTCGGCATGGTCTGGTTCGGGTGGAATGGTTAGGCTTGGCATGGTCTGGTTTGGGTGGAATGGTTAGGCTTGGCATGATCTGGTTCGGGTGGAATGGTTAGGCTTGGCATGGTCTGGTTTGGGTGGAATGGTTAGGCTTGGCATGGTCTGGTTTGGGTGGAATGGTTAGGCTTGGCATGGTCTGGTTCGGGTGGAATGGTTAGGCTTGGCATGGTCTGTTTTGGGTGGAATGGTTAGGCTTGGCATGGTCTGGTTCAGGTGGAATGGTTAGGCTCGGCATGGTCTGTTTTGGGTGGAATGGTTAAGCTTGGCATGGTCTGGTTCGGGTGGAATGGTTAGGCTTGGCATGGTCTGGTTTGGGTGGAATGGTTAGGCTTGGCATGGTCTGGTTTGGGTGGAATGGTTAGGCTTGGCATGGTCTGGTTCGGGTGGAATGGTTAGGCTTGGCATGGTCTGGTTCGGGTGGAATGGTTAGGCTTGGCATGGTCTGGTTTGGGTGGAAAGGTTAGGCTTGGCATGGTCTGGTTTGGGTGGAATGGTTAGGCTTGGCATGGTCTGGTTCGGGTGGAATGGTTAGGCTTGGCATGGTCTGGTTTGGGTGGAATGGTTAGCCTCGGCATGGTCTGGTTTGGGTGGAATGGTTAGGCTTGGCATGGTCTGGTTTGGGTGGAATGGTTAGCCTCGGCATGGTCTGGTTCGGGTGGAATGGTTAGGCTTGGCATGGTCTGGTTCGGGTGGAATGGTTAGGCTTGGCATGGTCTGGTTTGGGTGGAATGGTTAGGCTTGGCATGGTCTGGTTTGGGTGGAATGGTTAGGCTTGGCATGGTCTGTTTTGGGTGGAATGGTTAGGCTCGGCATGGTCTGGTTCGGGTGGAATGGTTAGGCTTGGCATGGTCTGTTTTGGGTGGAATGGTTAGGCTTGGCATGGTCTGGTTCGGGTGGAATGGTTAGGCTTGGCATGGTCTGGTTTGGTCTGGCTTGGTTAGGCTTGGCATGGTCTGGTTTGGGTGGAATGGTTAGGCTTGGCATGGTCTGGTTTCGGGTGAATGGTTAGGCTTGGCATGGTTTTGGTTTGGTCTGGCTTGGTTAGGCTTGGCATGGTCTGGTTCAGGTGGAATGGTTAGGCTCGGCATGGTCTGTTTTGGGTGGAATGGTTAAGCTTGGCATGGTCTGGTTCGGGTGGAAAGGTTAGGCTTGGCATGGTCTGGTTTGGGTGGAATGGTTAGGCTTGGCATGGTCTGGTTTGGGTGGAATGGTTAGGCTTGGCATGGTCTGGTTTGGGTGGAAAGGTTAGGCTTGGCATGGTCTTGGTTTTGGGTGGAATGGTTAGGCTTGGCATGGTCTGTTTTGGGTGGAATGGTTAGGCTTGGCATGGTCTGGTTTGGGTGGAATGGTTAGTCTCGGCATGGTCTGGTTAGGGTGGAATGGTTAGGCTTGGCATGGTCTGGTTTGGGTGGAATGGTTAGCCTCGGCATGGTCTGGTTCGGGTGGAATGGTTAGGCTTGGCATGGTCTGGTTCGGGTGGAATGGTTAGGCTTGGCATGGTCTGGTTTGGGTGGAATGGTTAGGCTTGGCATGGTTTGGTTTGGGTGGAATGGTTAGGCTTGGCATGGTCTGGTTTGGGTGGAATGGTTAGGCTCGGCATGGTCTGGTTCGGGTGGAATGGTTAGGCTTCGCATGGTCTGGTTTGGGTGGAATGGTTAGGCTTGGCATGGTCTGGTTCGGGTGGAATGGTTAGGCTTGGCATGGTCTGGTTTGGTCTGGCTTGGTTAGGCTTGGCATGGTCTGGTTTGGGTGGAATGGTTAGGCTTGGCATGGTATGGTTCGGGTGGAATGGTTAGGCTTGGCATGGTTTGGTTTGGTCTGGCTTGGTTAGGCTTCGCATGGTCTGGTTCGGGTGGAATGGTTAGGCTTGGCATGGTCTGTTTTGGGTGGAATGGTTAGGCTTGGCATGGTCTGGTTTGGTCTGGCTTGGTTTGGAATGATTAGGCTTGGCATGGTCTGGTTCGGGTGGAATGGTTAGGCTTGGCATGGTCTGTTTTGGGTGGAATGGTTAGGCTTGGCATGGTCTGGTTTGGGTGGAATGGTTAGGCTTGGCATGGTCTTTGTTTGGGTGGAATGGTTAGGCTTGGCATGGTCTGGTATGGTCTGGCTTGGTTAGGCTTGGCATGGTCTGGTTTGGTCTGGCTTGGTTTGGAATGGATAGGCTTGGCATTGTCTGGTTTGGTCTGGTCTGCTTTGGTCTGGTTATGTCTTGTCTGGTTTGGTCTGGTCTGGTTAGGTTTGGCTTGGCTTGAACGATCCACATGCGGCCTGTAGACTGTCCGCAGATGATGGTTTCTTGTGGCAGAGGAAGGGAGGGGGGAGCTTGGGCCTTGGCTTGGAACGGGTGGACATGCTGGCTTTCTGATTGTGTGTGGTGTGGTGTGGTGGTGTGTGGTGTGGTGGGGTGGAGGGTGCCCACCCTCCTATCCACCTACCCACCCACCCACCCTATCCACCCATCCACCCACCCACCCTATCCACCATACCCACCCACCCTATCCACCCATCACCATACCCACCACCCTATCCACCCTATCCACCTATCCACCCACCACCCACCTACCCACCCACCCTCCACCCACCTACCCACCACCACCCACCTCAGTTGCGACGGCAACACATATTTACACAGGGGCGGCGCCATCCTCTGCTATTCTGGTAATGGCACCCACCCCCACCTACCCCCAACCTTTCAACCTACCAACCCACCCCCCCACCCCCCACCTACCCCCCACTACCCACTCACCTACCCACCGCCCACCTATCAGCCCACAACCCACCTACCCCCCCCCTACCCCCCCACCTACCAACTCACCTACCCACCGCCTACCTATCAGCCCACAACCCAACTACCAACCCACCCACCCACCCCACTCGACAACTGCCCTTTTCGCCGCCACAACCGCAGAGGGCTGGGGGCCAGCGTCCAGTCCGGCGGAAACAAATTTTGCTCAGGGGCGTCGACAGGCTCTGCTCTCTACCTCCTCCTTAGTCACGCCATTCGATACCCTTGCCTCTCACCCACCCACCCACCCACCACCCACCTCGACAACTGCCCTTTTCGCCGCCACCACTAAGGAGGGCTGGGGGCCAGCGTCCAGTCCGGCGGAAACAGATTTGCTCAGGAGCGTCGACAGGCTCTGCTCCTCTACCTCCTCCTCAATCACGCCATTCAATCCCTTGTCTACCCACCCATTGCCCACCAACCCACCCACCACCCACCTCGACAACTGCCCTTTTCACCGCCACCGCAGAGGGCTGGGGGTCAGCGTCCAGTCCGGCGGAAACAGTTTGCTGAGGGGTGTCGACAGGCTCTGCTCCTCTACCTCCTCCTCAATCACGCCATTCAATCCCTTGTCTACCCACCCATTGCCCACCAACCCACCCACCACCCACCTCGAGAACCGCCCTTTTCGCCACCACCACTAAGGAGGGCTGGGGGTCAGTGCAAACTCCGGGGGAAACGCATTTTGCGGAGGGACGCTGACAGACTCTGCTCGTCCACTTCCTCCTCAAGCACACCATTTGAAGGCTTATCTCTCAACCACCTAACCACCCACCACCCACCTCGACAACTGCCCTTTTCGCCGCCACCACTAAGGAGGGCTGGGTGTCAGTGCCTAATCCGACAGAAATGCATTTTGCGCAGGGTCGCTGACACCCTCTGCTCTTCTACCTCTTCCTTAGTTACGCCATTCGATACCTTGCCTCTCACCCACCCACCCACCCACCACCCACCTCGACAACTGCCCTTTTCGCCGCCACCACTAAGGAGGGCTGGGGGTCAGTGCCTAATCTGACGGAAACGCATTTTGCGCAGGGGTGCTGACACCCTCTGCTCTTCTACCTCCTCCTTAGTTACGCCATTCGATACCTTGCCTCTCACCCACCCACCCATCCACCACCCACCTCGACAACTGCCCTTTTCGCCGCCACCACTAAGGAGGGCTGGGGGTCAGTGCCTAATCTGACGGAAACGCATTTTGCGCAGGGGCGCTGACACCCTCTGCTCTTCTACCTCCTCAATCACGACATTCCAAAGTTTATCTCTCAACCACCTAACCGCCCACCACCCACCTACTCACCCACCACCCACCTACAACCCACCACCCACCTCGACAACTGCCCTTTTCGCCACCACCTGGGGTTCAGTGCCCACTCCGGCAGAAACACTTTTGCACAGGGGCGCCGCCACCCTCAGCTCGTCCACTTCCTCCTCAATCACGCCATTTGAAAGCTTCTTATTCAAAGTAGAGGGAGATAGCCGCTCTTTCTCTTGTGACGAGGTTTCCAAAGAGCCCTGGGACCCCCCTAAGCCGACACGCGCTGCATTTTGGAGGAGCGGCTTACTACCTGCGTGGGAGTAGCGTGTGTGTGTGTGTGTGTGGTGTGTGTGTGTGGTGTGTGTGTGTGTGTGTGTGTGTGTGTGTGTGTGGGGGGGGGGGGGGGGGGGGGGGGGGGGGGGGGGGAAGGATCCGCCCTGGGAGCCCTAGGACCCCCTAGCGACACGCGCTGTCATTTTTGAGGAGCGGCTACTACCAGTGTGGGAGTAGTGGGAGGGTGTGGAGGTGGTGGTGTGTGTGCGTGTGTGTGTGGTGTGTGTGGGGGGGGGGGGGGGGGGGGGCGGGGGGGGAAGCCTAGAGGCAGAAAGCCCGATCTTTCTCTTGTGACGAAGGTTTCCAGAGAGCCGGGGGAGCCCTGGGACCCCCGAGCGACACGCCGATGCATTTTAGAGGAGCGGCTACTACCTGCGTGGGAGTAGTGAAGAGGGGTGTGGAGGTGGTGGTGTGTGTGGGTGGTGTGTGGGGTGTGTGGGGTGGGGGGAAGGTGGGGTGGGGTGGGTTGTGTGTTGTGAGGTTTCCAAAGAGCTGTGGGGAGCCCTGGGAGCCCCTGTGTGTGTGTACATAGCCCCCCCCCCCCCACCCCACCCCCCACATACACCCCACACACACACCACCCCACACACCCACACCACCATATACAGCACACACAGCCTCGCCCTCCCCCCCCCCCACCCCACCCTCACCCCCCCCCCCCCCACCACTAACACACACACACCTGGATGTGTTGGCTTCACTCCCACGCCACTCAGCGCATCCACGTTGCTTCTTTACGCCTTTGGATAGCCTGGGACCCCATTAGAGCCTCCCCCCCCCCACCCCACCCACCCACCCACCCACAACAGCAAACACAGCCCCCCCCCCCCCACACACACACACACACACACAGCAAACACATGCCCCCCATCCCCATGCCCACCTCCCCCCACACACACACACCCCACACACACACAGCAAACACAGCCCCCCCCCCCCCCAACCCCCCCCCACACACCTGGATGTGTTGGCTTCGCTCCCAGGTGACCACTCAGCGCATTCAAGTTGCTCCTTTCACACTGTCGAATAGGCCTGGGACCCCTTGAGCCCCCCCCCCCCCCCCCCCCCCCCCCACCTCCCCACACACACACACCCTGGATGTGTTGGCTTTCGCTCCCAGGGCCACTCAGCGCATTCAAGTTGCTCCTTTCACCGCCGTCGGATTAGTTTTCTGTTGTTTTTTTAACTGCAGCAATAGCCGGGTGCTGGGGCCCCTATGCTAGGTCTCAACTGTGAGCCAGTTAACAAAAGTGTGTTTATTATTATTATTATTATTATTTAGTATTTATGTATTATTATTCCTGTATTTTTTTTATTTTTTTATTTATTATGCGGGTGCTGGGGCCCTATGCTAGGTCTCAACTGTGAGCAGGAAAAAAGTGTTTATTATTTATTATTATTATTATTATTATTATTATTATTATTATTATTTATTTAGTATTTATGTATCATTATTCCGTATTTTTATTTTTTATTTTTTTATTTATTATGCGCGGTGCTGGGCCCTATGCTGGGTCTCAGCTGGGAACAGGAATAAAAGTGTGTTATCAATTTTATTTTTATTTTGTATTCTTTGTATTGTTTGTAGCACCAGGTTTGGATAGATAAGCAGATACGCTTAATGTTTCTGACGGAACATGGCAGTGGGATGATGTTTTTTCAAATTGTTTTGTAGCACCAGATTTTTTCAAATTGTTTGTAGCACCAGGTTTGGATAGATAAGCCAAGATGCGCTTCATTTTCCTGAACAGACATGGGCAGTGATGTTTTTTTTCAAAATTGGTTTGTAAGCACCAGGTTTGGATAGATAAGCAGATGCGCTTCATGTTTCTGACGGACATGGGCAGTGATGTCTTTTCAAATCTGAAAGTCGGTTTCTTCTAGCTTTATGGTTTTAGGCCTCCTCAGGGACAGCGTTTTAAGTGTTTTCTTGTAGCTTTTTGTAAGCTTTTTTTTTAGGGCCACTGAGGGCAAAAAACAAAACAAAACAAATATTTTTTTAATAGCGATAATTTGCTAAAAACAGGGTCAAAACTAGAGATCGCTTATATGCGGAAATAAAATCGCCTGCCATGGGTTCTGTTTGCGTTACTTGCAGGCAATCGCCAAGGTGCTGGGCCATATATTGTAGCACCTGGCAACATAGGCCACAACGTGCAATGGGTTGCTGTAGTACTGCTAGTGGTACCATTTTCGGTGGGTATGGTATGGGCAAACATACCAGGTTGGTTGTTGATGTGATAAAGTCAATTAGCACGTGGTGCTGGGGCCTTATGCTGGCTCTCAGCGGGCAACTATGCGGGCAACTATGCGGGCTCTCAGCGGGCAATTGTTCGTGTGCGTATGGACATGCTATGGCACACAAAACACTGTGTCTTATTCGTGTGCGTATGGACTTGATGGCACACGAAACAGTGTGTCTTATTTGTGTGGGTGTTGACATGCATACATGCACCCCCCGCATACATACAGTGCTGCACCCACCCACATAACATCAACACATACATGCACCCACCACCCGCCACACATCATGCCATGCACCCACCCACATAATCACACATCGTGCACATACATACATGCACCCACCACCCACATACAATGCACCACCCACTCCGCATACATACATGCACGCACCCAATCCGCACACATACATCATGCACCCCTCAAACCCCCCACATTATACATCAACACATCCGTGCACATACATACTGCACCCCCCACCCACATACTGCACCCCACCCACCCGGCATACATACACTGGCACCCACCCACCCGCACACATACATGCATGCACCCACCACATACATAACACATCCGTGCACTGGGTTCACCATGATTAGATGAATCATATGTAGTTATGATGTTGGAACACCACCACCACCACCACCACCAACCTACCACATGCATACATACATGGCATGCATGCACCCACCACACCACATGCTGCACCACCCACAAGGCATGCACCCACCCACACCATAACATGCACCACCCACCCACATCTGCACCCACCCACCCACATGCATGCACCACTCGCCCCCCACATGCATTACACTGCGTGTCTCAACATGATTAGTGAATTCGATTTGTGAAATCCAAGAAAATTAGATCTCCCTCGCCCATCGTGGGAGTCTTGGAAGAGCGTCGTCAGAAAGGATGTTGTACCTGGGGGTGGAGCGGGGGAGGGGGTGTGTGGGTTGGTTTAGTTGGGATGGGTTGGGTTGGTTTTGGGATGGTTGGTTGGGTTGGGTTGGGTTTGGGTTGGGATGGGATGGGTTGGGTTGGGATGGTTGGGTTGGGTTGGGTTGGTTGGGTTGGGATGGGTTGGGTTGGGTTGGGTTTGGGTTGGGGTTGGGTTGGGTTGAGTTGGGATGGGGTTGGGTTTGTTTGGTAGGGTTGAGTTTGGGTTTGAGTTGAGTGTGGGTTGGGTTTGGGTTGGGTTGGGTTTGGGTTGGGGTTGGGATGGGTTGGGGGATTGGGTTGGTTGGGGTTTGGGTTTCGGGTTGGGTTGGGTTGGGTTGGGTTGGGTTTGGGATGGGTTGGGTTGGTTTGGTTGGGTTGAGTTGGGTGGGTTGAGTTGGGTTGGGTTGGGTTGGGATGGAGTTGGGTTGGGTTTGGTTGGGTGGGTTGGGTTGGGTTGGGTTGGGCTGGGTTGGGTTTGGGTTGGGTTTGGGGTTGGGTTGGTGGGTTGGGTTGGGTTTGGGTTGGGTTGGGTTGGGTTGGGTTGGGTTTGGGTTGGGTTGGGTTGGGTTGGGTTGGTTTTGGTGTGTGGTGGTTTGGTTGGGGTTGGGTGTGTGGGGTAGAGAGTTAAGAGGGGTTGTGAGATTGGGGGGTGGGTGGCCATCGGCGGGCGTCCCTTAGACACTGTGTTAGTCAAAAATGATGTACCTGCAGGGAGTTTAGGAAGGGGGGGGGGGGGGGGGGGAGGGGGGAGGGGGGTAAAAAATAATCATAAGCTTCCTAACCCAACCCACTCTCCATTCACTGGAATGGGAAGTGGGTGGGTTTAGGAAGTATGATTGTTTTTTTTTTTTTTTTTTTTTTTTTTTTTTTTTTTTTTTTTTTTCTTATTTTTACCCCCCCCTTCCTGAACTCCACTGAACCCCCCCCCCACCCCCACACACACACACACACACTCACACACACACACCAACAGTCCCTCCCATTCGAAGCGGGTTCTCCACGCAGACTTCCTGAACACTTGCAACGGGACAATACCGTCCATAAGAAACGCGGTAAGTCTGCCTGCCACCTCCCCCCCACCCCACCGTTTATTTCCCCCACACAAGGACCACCTTTCTTATCCCTCACCCCAACCCCACCCCCAACCCACACACTAGTCCCTAGGCCATTCAAAACCAGAGCTTCTCCCCAGCTTCCGTAAAACACTGCCCTAGGCTCTGTTGCCTCCGATAGCTCCGTCCACAAAGAGCACGGCAATACTGCTGTCCCTCCCCCCCCCCCCTCCACCACCCCATTCCTTCCCCACACACTTTCTTAACTCCCTGACCCCCCACCCCCCACACACTAGTCCCTGACCATTCGAATCGGAGCTTCCTCCACTCTTCCTGAATCACTGCCCAGGACGTTGCTCA